>JAQIUQ010001698.1:377500-502746 GCA_030378365.1 Hybognathus amarus | reverse complement strand
TGCATCAGTGAAGAAGGCGCAACAGCGATGTACTTTCTCAGAATGCTTAGGAAAATAAATCTGTCAGGGCTGCTCCTGGTGTCATTCTACCTTCTGTTCTCATTGAAAGCATCCTCACCTATAACATGCTGGTGTGGTATGGAGGCTGCTCAGCTGACAATAAGAAGGCCTTGCAGAGAGTTATAAAACTGCCACAGAACATCACAAATCAACAGCTACCTGCTCTGGATGACATTTATAACTCCCGCTGCCTGCAGAAAACACTCAACATCGTGACGAACTCGAATCACCCAGCCCATCAGTTTTTTGAACTGTTACCTTCTGGAAAATGCTTTAGATCAGGATAATCAGAATAATGAACCATGAACTGAAACTTACATCCTCAAATCGTTACCACAAGACATTTTTGACATGTTACATGTTACACAATTAAGTGGAACAACACTAAGCACCTTTTTTAGCAATTTATTTAATAATGGGCAACTTGCAATATGAACTTAACTACTCTTTACTTTACTGTGTATGTTGGAAAGTACTAAAAAATGTCATTGTATACAAGTACAATGACAATAAAGGAATCAATCAATCAATCAATCAATCAATCAACTTTTTCAGTTGTGAGTGAAAACAAAATCAATAAAATCACCTTTACAGATTAAGCAGCTATGCAATATTACAGTTACTGGAAGAAATCAAAGATGACACCGAATCTCCGGCTCAGCCTTCACGTACCCTTCCAGCTGTTGTTAAATCCTCGCTGACATCACAATTATTGGCATCAAGATCATTTCAAACAGTCATAGCACTAGCAGTGACAGGACGAGGCCCATTCAATTGCGCAATTTACGGTATATGTGTGTGTGGTCAGGCACCAAGTTACCTGATGAACTGCAGGTTTGGTACGTAACACATACTGGTGGTTTCACATCAAGCGCTTTCTGCGTCTTGGCCATGGCGCTATTGACGCTGCGTTCGCAAATGAACTGCGGTCGCTGCGGTCGCACCCCTGAAAACCAGCTGCAGAAAAGTAAAAAACCAAGCAGATGGAGAAATGGGTGGAACACTATTCAGAGCTCTATTCCAGAGAGTTTGTCCACATTGTTGTCAACTCAGCACTGGGCGTCATCGATCCTCTGTCCACCATGGAGGAGGCAGGGATGGGCAACTTCGACTCTGGAGGGCCACAGTCCTACAGAGTTTAGCTCCAACCCTGAAAAAATATCACCTGCCTGTAACTTTCTAGTAATCCTGATGACCTTGATTAGCTTGTTCAGGTGTGTTTGATTTGGGTTGAAGCTAAAATCTGTAGGACAGTGGCCCTCCCAGGAGCCGAAGTTGCCCATCCCTGAGTTAGACACTGAACCAACACTGGCAGAACTCAGCAAGGTTATCAACAGCTTTGCCAGCGGCAAATTGATGGCATCACCCCAGACCTGATCAGGCACTGCAAGACCACCCTTCGCAGCCTCTATTTAACATCCTTTGACAGTGTTGGTGGTGTTCCACAAGACATGGACGTTTTATTAACTAAGTTCGGGAGGAGCACGTGCAGATAATTAACACGAGTGGACAGCAATCAGCAATCAATGATAAGAGGGTACAAATAGACTCAGCAGTCTTACCTCGATCCATTGACAGTTTGCAGCAGATAGTTATCAGCATCACGGCTTACCTTCCTGCTGCCATGTCTCAAAGCCTTTCTTCCGAAGAAGAAGCAAACATCCCGATAGATACTCCACAGTATGCCGGACCCGGGATAATTCCTCCTCCTCCGGACATTGCACCGGAGCCTCCATCTCGCGGCCGCACGCCAGCCCGAACAACATCACACTCGCCAAGACGCCGAGGTCAGCCTTCACCGCCTCCAGCGAGACCTCCAACTTCCTCACCAGCTTCCTCTTACCGTTCGGCTATCCCGACGATCCCTCCTATTGAGAAATGGACCGTCGCAGGTTTGAAGCAAGCTTTAAAGAATTCAGATGTACAGTTTTCACGAAAGCTAAATAAAGCGGAACTGTACGATCTTTATGCCTCTCTACAACCAACTAACCTCTCTCCAAGGCTTTCTCCAGCTTCAAGGACGAGCAACAGGCAGAACAGAGCTCACAGGGTCCACAATCCGCCTCAGCCAACGTCTCCACATTCCACCCGCATAGGATCCGGATTTTACCATCCACCAAGCCGCAGCAACAGGCCTTCAGCGAGCCTAGGCCGCGCCCCAGAGCCAACTGAAGCAAGACCACATCAACCGTCCTACGCGGCTCAGCATACCACTACAGATAACGCCGCAGCAGCAACGGTAGTAGACAGGCCCAGCGGCCTCTCCTCAGTCCCTCAGCCAGGTCTTCCGACGGCTTCTAACCCTTTTCTGTTTCAGTGGCCTCCAGCTCCCGTCGCAGACATTAGCGCAAAGCTACCTCCACCAGCTGCGCATGCCCAAGCCTCCCAACAGGTCTACCCAGGGATCTATAACTCCTCCTCTTTTCAGTGGCCTGCAGCCCCGGTAGCGCAAACAAGCGCAAGCCAATCTCCGGCAGCTCAAGCCTACGCTTCTCAATTTCACCCCTCCCTTCCTTCCTGTCCTCTACCAAACTTTCCTCATCCTACAGAGGCCAACCCAAGTATGAGGCCGCCGCTGATACCTGCAGCCCCAGCTCATATTCTTCCCAGCTTCTCCCTCCAAACTAAATCCCAATATTCTCTCTTTACAGCAACACAGATGCCCATCCCGCCTAACGCCACTGCCATGGATCCGCCTCCTGTGTCACACAACATCCGGGCGCAATCCTTTCAGGTGCAGACGTAGATCTCTCCTCCCCTGCTTTCTATGCTCCCCGCAGCTGGATCAGACCGGCAAATAGACTGTGGGGATTTCTCTGTCACCCTAAAAAACCCAAACACTCACTCATCTCGTCAACTAACATTTTCCGAATTTTCAATTGCCTTTGCTCGTTACACAGAGATCATTTGTTCAGCTTTCCCCCACAGGCGGCGCGAGCTAAACGATTATCTGGCGATCATAGCGGAGCTCGCGCTGTCCTATGGGGGTGGGCACTTCTATACTTACCATAAACTATTCTCAGCCAAAAACGCAGTTCAGAGTCGCACAGTGGAACCAGTGCACATATTGGGGTGCACTGGACCAAGATCTCCACAGCAGGGTTTTTCTGGGCTGTAAAAACATCTCCTGCGCAGTCTGCAGGTCCATGGCTCACTCTACCATATCATGTCCACAAGTTAACCCTTCCATTCCACCCTGCCCAGAAACTAACCCAGCCAGATCTACCAGCTATGTGCCTCGTCCTGCAACCGCAGCAGCTAATCCTCGAGATTTCAGGAGAAACCCCTCCTTTGAAGACAGCAGGCAGCCCTGCAACAACTTTAATGCCGGTAAATGTGTCAGACCGCGCTGCCGGTACCTGCACATTTGCAATTTCTGTGGCGGAGCCCATGCCCGCCTCGTGTGCCCTGTGTACAAATCTGCAAATAAAAAATTCAAAAATTACTTATCGACTCCTGTAAATAGTTCACGCATGCACTTCGAACTAGCTAATCATCCGGACGCCGAATTTACAAAATACCTCCTGTCAGGCCTCGAAAATGGCTTTAAACCTGGTGTAGAATGCCCGCTCTCACAGAACACTATCTGTAATAATCTCCAGTCCGCCCTGGCAGAACCCGAAGTCGTCGACAACCTGATCAAAAAAGAAGTCGAATCAGGTTTCATGATAGGTCCGTTCGAACAATCCCCCTTTTAGCACCTTTCGTATCAGTCCCATCGGAGTAGCTACTAGGAAATTTTCGGGCAAAAAACGTCTAATAATCGACCTATCAGCCCCGCATAATTCTCCTTTCCCAAGCATTAACAGCTTAATTCCACTCGACGAATTTTCGCTAAAATACCACGACATAGATCAAGCAATCGACATGATTAAAATCGCAGGTATGGGCGCTTGGCTCGCAAAAATCGACATTACTTCAGCCTTCAAAGTAATGCCTATCCATCCAGATTCATGGCACATTTTCGGAGATACGCTGGCACGGGAAATACTATTTCGCCGTGCGCTTAACTTTCGGATGCAAAAGCAGCCCAAAAATATTCGACATGCTATCAGAAGCTATTTGCTGGATTTTGTCCAACAATTACGCCATTCCTTACCTCATCCACCTGCTAGACGATTTTTTAATAATTTCGCCACCCGATGCTATCCCAGCCGTGCATTTTCTCACAGTCCAGAAAGTTTTTTCTGAACTCGGAATCCCAATTGCGCACGAGAAAACGATGGGTCCTGCCACATCCATTGAGTTCCTCGGAATTAATTTGGATTCAGAAAAATTCCAAGCATCCCTGCCCAAAGAGAAAATCGATCGAATTATCCTTGTCTCATCCAACTTCATCGACAACCCAAACCATTCCAAACGCGAATTATTATCTCTGCTCGGGCACTTAAATTTCGCTATGCGCATCATTCCGCAAGGACGCTCATTTATATCGCACCTCCTCTCGGTCGCATCCTCCGTCCACTCGCTAGAGGACCCCATTTCTCTAACTCAAGCATGCCGCAAAGAACTTAGATTATGGTTAACATTCCTAAACCAATGGAACGGCCTGTCATTTTTCTATAGTCATCTCGTCTCGTCCCCCGTCGATATCCAACTGTTTACAGACGCCGCCCCCTCGAATCGGTTTCGGAGGATTCTACCAAGGCCGTTGGTTTGCGGCTCCTTGGCCACCGCAGTTACAGGACATGCCCCAGTCCTCAGCTCTTTTCGAGCTTTACCGTATAGTGGTAGCAGCGTTTCTGTGGGGAAAGAATGGTCGGCTAGCAGCATATCAGTGCATTGCGACAACGATGCAACAGTGCATTGCATTAACAAAGGCCGCTCTCATTCACTTGCCATGATGCCTCTTTAAGGTGCCTCACCTGGATCTCAGCGTGCGACCAATTCATTATAATCGCTAAACACGTTCCCGGATCAGAAAATCAAATCGCTGACTCTCTGTCTCGTTTTCTGTTTCAGAAATTCAGGAAGCTGGCTCCAGAGGCGGACCAATACCCAACTCCTGTCCCTCCATTTTCAGAATCTAATATTCCCGTAACTCACCCACTAAAAGCCCTCCTCTGAACGCATCTACTCCAGAAAAAAAAAATTTTTTTTAACAAAATGCATTGCACTTACCTCTAACTTTACGTCCAGCGAGCATCAGTCTCCCAGCGGACGTACTATAGCACCTAGCTCCAAACTCTCTAGTCCAGTGAGCATCAGTCTCCCAGCGGACGTCTATGCACTTACCTTTAACTTTCCCGTCCAGCGAGCATCGGTCTCCCAGCGGACGTACTAAGCGCCTAGCTCCAAACTCTCTAGTCCAGCGAGCATCAGTCTCCCAGCGGACGTATGCACTTACCTTTAACTTTTCCGTCCAGCGAGCATCGGTCTCCCAGCGGACGTACTAAGCACCTAGCTCCAAACTCTCTAGTCCAGCGAGCATCAGTCTCCCAGCGGACGTACTAAGCGCTAGCTCCAAACTCTCTCAGTCCAGCGAGCATCAGTCTCCCAGCGGACGCATAAGCACCTACCTTCAAACTCTCCGTCCAGCGAGCATCAGTCTCCCAGCGGACGCTACGCACTTACCTTATAACTTTCCCGTCCAGCGAGCATCGGTCTCCCAGCGGACGTACTAAGCGCCTAGCTCCAAACTCTCTAGTCCAGCGAGCATCAGTCTCCCAGCGGACGTATGCACTTACCTTTAACTTTTCCGTCCAGCGAGCAGCAGTCTCCCAGCGGACGTATGCACTTACCTTTAACTTTTCCGTCCAGCGAGCATCGGCTCACAGCGGACGTATGCACCTACCTCTAACTTTTCCGTCCAGCGAGCATCAGTCTCCCAGCGGACGTCTTACATCCTACCTCTATCACTTTCCCGTCCAGCGAGCATCGGTCTCCCAGCGGACGTACTCAAGCGCCTAGCTCCAAACTCTCTAGTCCAGCGAGCATCAGTCTCCCAGCGGACGTATGCACTTACCTTTAACTTTCCGTCCAGCGAGCATCAGTCTCCCAGCGGACGTTCTACATACCTACCTCTATCACTTTCCCGTCCAGCGAGCATCGGTCTCACAGCGGACGTATGCACCTACCTCTAACTTTTCCGTCCAGCGAGCGTCAGTCTCCCAGCGGACGTTCTTCATACTTATCTCTATCACTGTCCCGTCCAGCGAGCACTTGGTCTCCCAGCAGACGCACTTCGTACTCTTATCTAACTCTCCCCTGTCCAGCGAGCACTTGCCTCCCAGCGGACACAGCACGTATCTATCTTCCCATTTCCTCCGTCCAGCGAGTCGGTCAAAGAGATCAAGCTCTCGAAAAGCCAGCCCGCCAAATTCCCTGCGTCTTTGGGGGGGGTCTATAGTCCGGCGGCTGTCCTTTTGCTCTTTATGCTTTTTGGGGGGAGTACTCTGGGTTCGGGCTGAATTCCGAGCTCGGAGCCCTCCCTCCGGACAGCACGCCAAATACGCATTAAATCTTATTCCTCAATTATATGTAAGTGTGAACTCGTGAAATGAAGTTTTATTAACTAAGTTCGGGAGGAGCACGTGCAGATAATTAACACGAGTGGACAGCAATCAGCAATCAATGATAAGAGGGTACAAATAGACTCAGCAGTCTTACCTCGATCCATTGACAGTTTGCAGCATCCCTCCTCCACCCCATCTCCACACTCCTAGTTCTCCACACTCAAAAATCACTTACATACGGGGGGAGTACTCTGGGTTCGGGCTGAATTCCGAGCTCGGAGCCCTCCCTCCGGACAGCACGCCAAATACGCATTAAATCTTATTCCCCAATTATATGTAAGTGTGAACTCGTGAAATGAGAGATGCCGAGATCGTCACCTTGTACAAGAACAAAGGCGACAGGAGTGACTGCAACTCCAGAGGCATCTCCCTCTTAAACACCTTAGGCAAACTGTATGCAAGAGTGCTGTTAGTGCGTCTTCAACAGCTGGAAGAATGCGTCTACCCCGAGTCCCAATGTGGCTTTAGAGCAGAACGTTCTACAGTGGACACTGATCTTCTCCTTCTGCCAACTACAGGAGAAGTGCAGGGAACAGCAGAAACCCTCTACATGGAATTTATAGACTTGACCAAGACATTCGACCTGGTTAGCCTGGGCTCTTCAACATCCCCGTGAAGATCGGTTGCCCCGAAAGCTTCACAGCATGATCAGATCTTTTAAAAAGTGTATGAAGGCAACCACCCAGAACAATGGCAGCATGTCCGAACCATTTGACATCAAAAGCCTTGTGAAGCAAGACTGTGTCCTTACTCCAAACCTCTACGGCATCCTCTTCTCCCTTCTTTTGAAACATGCTTTCAGGAATTCAACCGAAGTGGTGTACACACACACAAGATCAGATGGCAGACTCTACAACATTTCAAGAGCAAAAACCAAGGTGCGTGAGATCATCATTAGAGACATACTCTTTGCCGATGACGCAGCAGTCACCTCTCACACTGAATAAGGTCTACAGTGTCTGATAGATTCTCCCAGGCCTGCAAAGACTTCGGATTAACCATCAGCCTGAAGAAGACCAATGTGCTGGGTCAAGATGTAGACACACCACCTTTCATCACCATCGACAACTACAAACTTGAAGTGGTCCACTAGTTCACCTACCTTGGTTCCACCATCAGCGACAACCTGTCCTTGGATGCCGAAATCAACAAATGCATCGGAAAGGCCACAACAACACTGAGACGACTTACCACTCACATCTGGGAGAACTCCAAGCTAACCACCCAAACCAGGATGGCAGTGTACAACACATGCCAAGCAAGAGCAGAAGCTGAACAGTTTACCACATGCAATGTGTCCGTCGCATCCTTGGCATCAGCTAGAACGACAAAGTGACCAATCCCCAGGTTCTTGCCCGTGCCAGCCTCCCCACCATGTACATGCTGCTCAGACAATGCAGACTGCGCTGGCTCTGGCCATGTGCGCCGTATAGTAGATGGTCAGATCCCCAAAGACATCCTCTATGGTGAACTCCCATCCGGCAAAAGACCCCAAGGTGGCCACAACTGATATATAAAGATATATAAAGATGAGCGCTGACTGCTCAAAGAAATGGCTAAATGCAGTCGGGGAGAAGATCTTGAAACTAGCTGAAGAGAGGAGAGCCAGGCAGAAGGCACACACACACAGACTGCAACCCTTGACCAACTACATCTGCACTTTCTGCAGCAGAGGCAGTCACTCCCAGATCGGCTCTCACCAGCCACAGACAATACTGTTTTAGCTCGCAACAATGCAAACTCTTAGGACGCAATATCCATGGTCGACAAACGACCAAAAGAGGCCTACTATTTGCATCAGTGAGTTTCATTTGGAGAAGACCTAAGCATGCTGCATCGCTCCACACTTGTTGTTGAATCGAGCTATCTAATGACTGCAGTACCTCTCATTAATGACATATTTGCATACGCTGCTGCTCTTTTTGTCAGTCAATATTCCAGTTTTACACATTTTGTCATCTTCTGTGGCATCAGATCAAATGTTGATCTGATGTGTGTAATCAAATGTTCAATAATGTTACAGAAATGTGATTTAGGCTTTCATAACCCTTTCAGCATGTTTGGCCACACATCAGTTGTGGTATGCTATTGATCTGTTAATTCTATACGTGTAACTATTCCATTAAGAACTGTATATTGTCTGAAAGTGCTATAGAAATAAATCTGACTTGACCAGTAATAACCAGGGGCAAGATTCAAAAAGGTCAGAAAAAATATTGTGTAATAATAACTCAACAAAAACATCATATAATTTTAGAAATATGTATTCAACAATAACACCAGTACATAAAATGTGGCCCCCTCGCCACATACCCCACCGCCCGACTAAGGTCGGGGAGCCATTCGGCCTGCAGCCTCCTCCCTCTCCCCCTCCTCCTGGAGAGGAAGTCAGCCACAGCCATCTGTGCACCCTGCCTGTGGATCACCTTGAACTTAAAAGGCTGTAAACTTTTGAGGCTTAAAAGGCTGAGCATGGTCTGAACAGAGGGTGAACTCTCGACCCAGGAGGTAGTAACGGAGGTAAGAACGCCCCACTTGATGGCTAAAGCTCCCTTTTCAATGGTGCTGTACATAGTCTCTCTCTTCGAGAGCTTCCGACTAATGTACAGCACCGGCTGTTCCTCACCCTCTATCTCCTGGGACAAGCCTGCGCCCAGCCCCCTGTCCGACACGGTCGGTCTGTAGGGAAAAGGGGAGAGAAAAGTTAGGAGCCTGTAAGAGCGGTCCGCCACATAGAGCAGGCTTTATCTGGGTAAAGGCCTGCTGACAATGCTCCTTTCACTGGACGGTATCTGGTGCTTCCATTTCAGTCAGATCAGTCAGTGGGCTAGCAAGGTCCGAATAATTAGGCACAAACCTCCTGTACATCTTGCTGAGCCCCAGGAACTGTCTAACCTCCTTTTTGGTCTTAGATCATGTTGCAACTGGTCGCGACTGCTGCCGTCTTATCAATTTGGGGACGCACCTGTCCATGACCCAAGTGGAAGCCCAGGTACCTGACTTCCACGCGCCCAATTGCACACTTATTTGGGTTGGCCGTCGAACCCCGCCCTCGCAGCGTCCTGAGGACAGTTTGCAAATGCTACATTTGCCGCTGCCAGTCGTTACTATAGATGATAATATCATCCAAATACGCAGCGACATATGCAGTATGCAGCCGGAGAATTTTGTCCATCAGGCGCTGGAAGGTTACTGGAGCCCCGAACAAGCCGAAAGGAAGAGTAACAAATTGGTGTATTCCAGACGGCGTTGTGAGAGCAGTTTCTTCTTTGGACATTGGAGATAAGGGGATCTGCCAATATCCTTTTGTCAAATCCAGTGTCGAATAAAATCGAGTGGTACCAAGCCGATCAAGTAATTCATCAACCCGCAGCATTGGATATGCTTTGAATTTCGATACAGCATTCACTTTGAGATAGTCCACACAGAAACAGATCGAGCCGTCGGTTTTAGGCAATAAAACTATCGGGCTCGCCCAGTCATTGTTGGACTCTTCTATTACCCCCATGTCCAGCAAAGCCTCTAATTCATCCTGAAATATTTTTATTTTGTGTTCAGGTAACTGATACGGCCGGCTGCGTACCACTACGGCCGGTTCGGTCTCAACATGGTGCTGGATGAGATTTGTCCAACCAGGTAGGGGCGAGAAGACATTAGCAAACTCTGCTTGTAAATTATGGATGTCAGCGATTTGTGACGGTGAGGTGTGGTCTCCTCCAATTGCCAGAACGAGAGATTGAGATTTTGAACTCGCCTCTGGACCGAGATCCTCCTCCCCCACTCACCACTGTTGCCAGCATCACTGACTCCACCTCATTCCATTTTGTGAGGAGATTGAGATTGTAAATTTGACGTGCCCCGTCCCTATCTGATCGGAGAACCTCATATTTGAGTTCCCCAACTCGCTGTGTGACCACAAACGGCCCTTGCCACTTTGCGAGTAATTTTGAGCTGGATTGGATCTAATTTTGACGTAGGGAGCAATTCAAGTACTTTATCTCCCAGTGCAAAACTGCATAGTCTAGCCCCCCTGTTGTACAGTTGGCTTTGCTTGCCCTGGGCCTGTAACAAATTCTCCATAGAGGGCCGCCACAAAGTGTGGAGTTTTGTTCTCAGGTCCAAGACATTGAATTTCATTTTTGCTATTTGAAGGTCCGTCCTCCCAAACCTCTATAATTACATCCAGCACCCCGCAGGGCTGACGTCCATAGAGAAGTTCAAAGGGGGAACACCACGTGGAGGTTTGGGGGACCTCATGTACAGCGAACAAGAGGGGCTCTAGCCACTTATCCCAATTTTTGACGTCTTTCCTCACAAATTTACGAATCATGGATTTTAGCGTGTGATTAAATCGTTCCACCAAGCCGTCTGTTTGTGGGTGATAGATGCTGGTATCGGATCGATTTAATGCCCAACAATTCGTACAGTTTGCGAATGGTGCGTGACATAAACTCCGTGCCTTGATCGATGAGAATCTCTTTTGGGATTCCCACCTGGGAGATTAACTGAAACAGTGTGCTCACCACACTCTTAGCAGAAATATTGCGAAACGGCACTTCTTCGGGGTATTGCATGGCATAATCCACCAGGATTAATGCAAAGCGGTGCCCCTGTGCAGATCGTTCTAATGGCTCAATAAGGTCCATTAGGGGACCTCCATTAAGGGAAGAGGGCACAAAGGTGCTTTTGGGTTTGCCGGTGGGTTCACCAACTGACATTCACGACAAGACGCGCACCACCTGCGCACTGCGCACAAAAGCATTTCCCGCCGGCTCTTTGGAACTAATAACTGAGTATCTTGTTTTGTCTGGGTGTCCTCGGTCACCTGATACAACTTATCTTTTATAATTGCAAAATAAGGATAGGTGAGCAGTCGGTCGGGGTGGGAGGGGCTGCCCGTCGATTGTACGGACCTGACTAAATGCATTTTTAAGCTTGGGTCTGTTCCAGAGTAAAGTCATCATGCTCAGAGAGAATCCTTCTCTTAATCCTTCTCCGATCCTCTGAGACAGGCACCGAGGGCCCTGACACAGCCTCTCCAACCTGAACAACAGCTCTCTTCCCTTGCTTCTTTTTTGTCTCAGAAGCACCCGGTACACAAATGTCCCAATAGTGTTTTAAACCCTGGCCAATTGGTCCCCAAAATTAACGGGTACCGGAGGTGCTGGTTAACAGCCACCTCCACACTATGCTTTTGGCCCCGAAATTGGATAATGACCATTAAATGGTAATCCACCACCCCCCCTGCACACACCAAATCCTAACCGTGCGGCTCTTATCCAATGCCTCCGGTTGAATCAGACTTTAATGGATGGAGGTTTGGTTACAACCTGAATCCACCAAAGCCTGATAGGTACCCCCCTTAATACTCACTGGAATTTGGTACAGTCCAGCTTGATTGGGGCAGCCTGCGGCGTGTTGGGACCCTGACCAGTGTCCCGATCTCCATCACTGGACCCTGCAAGTCTACAAAATGCCCAGGGTCCCCGCAGCGCCAGCAGGCCGGCCCAGACCTTCGCCGCCCCACTGGCAGGAAGTGGGTCAAGTGATTGGCATGGGGAGAGCATGGAGGCAAGAGGTGGATGTCCGCCGGTAGTGGAGGTGGTTCCCCTGGGTGGCACTCGGGGTGTTGGAACTGGATCAGCCGTATGACCGGTCCTCCAGCGGGGCACCGGCCTTGGCGGGAATCCTCCACGGGACCTGGGTGCAGGGACAGGGCAAGAGAGAGAGACAGAAGAAGGGGGGGAGAGAGAAGGTTTTGGAAGGATGGCTTGGTCCAGCAACGTCAGGAGGTGGCACTGGACCCACTGCCCAGTCTGTTGGCGGCCAGCCCCAAGCCTCAGCCGACCTTCCAAATAGGTCCAGGAAGGCCTCTGGGTTGTCCTGGGGACCCATCTTGTGGAGGGGCATGGGCGGGGCCCGATCTCCCGGTCCAACCAGCTCCAGAACTGCTTGCGGGCCCGGAGGAGTATCTCGAACCGACGCTACTGTTGCTCCTCCATGGCCAGCAGGGCTTGATGTTGCTGGTGGACTCCCCGAGTTTGTTGATGATGTCCACAGGGGACTGTCTGGCGGCGGCTTCTTCTTCCATCCTGGGTTTCGGCACAAGTGTCAGCGATGGTTCAGTGTGTGGGTGATGGAGAAACACGGGTTGGTGTAACTGGGACTCGTACTCTGTTATTACACTCAATATAACAGTGGTGCACTAGGCACTTTCACATAAACTCAGGTCACGTTTAAAGAACACTCTTTACACTTTACAATATAACGCTTTCCGCTGCATCAGCTACTCTTTCACTTCAGCTTTTCTCCGGTTATTTCTCACGCCGTGTACGAGTTCCCAGGCTCTGTCAATCTGCTCTCCCATTCCAACTTGCTTTTATGCAGTCTCCCCACGTCAATTACTGCAACCAGAGACAGGTGTTCGTCATTTTGCACTTGACCTACTTACTCACCACTCGGCTCCATCCTCACTCTCCTGCTACAGACTTCGCTGAACCATGCCCCCTCGCCACACATGTGCTAACAATGAAAATTTGCAATCAGAGGTTACACCTTTTGAGAGCAGAGGACCATTTGCCTGAAAGTCACACCCTTCTGTGTGCAAGATATTTCTAAACTCTTAAGAACTTTATTACCTTTGGGTTTATTTCTTTGGGAATGAGACATTTGTACCAGTCGCACTGAGACATTTCAAATGATACCAAACATGTATAAAACTGTATGATAATAGTTCACATATATACATAATATTATGTATAAAACCATATATATATTGGGTGAGTTTCAGGTGATCTCAGCACGAGAGAGAGAGAGTGGAGGGGGGAGCGCAAGAGATGTAGATTAGAGTGATTCTGAGGTGAGGCTTGCGTCTCGAATGGTGTACAAGAGTGAGTTCAAATGGTAATTTCCTTTGTTCAGGTTAGGCTTAGGTTAACTGGTTCTCTTCTAGTTCTTCCAGTTCTTTCAGTCTTACAATAGTTTTGAAGCAAAAGTTTTAGGTTATGATTTTCAAAAGTCTTGTGAAGAAATAATCAGTATGGGTTTCATGACCTTATTTCAGCGACATTTTTTCCAAAAAACCACACATAAACGTCATTATCTCTAAACAACTAACGTTTACATACATGCTGCTGACATATTATTGTAGCAGAATTTGTTCTCAATACAGTGTAATCAGACTCTAGCCATGAAAATGTCACAAGTAACAGAAATAAGCACAAATGCCAGAGCAAGTCAGAACACCTCCAGGGCCCAGAAAACACCTCAGACGGTTAAGTGTTGTTTTAGAAGTTTTTGACAAAGTGGTACGATTTTTCTAGTGGTTTTAAATACAACCATGTAAAACTGGTCAGAAGCTCTTTGGGGTATTGGATCAGGCAAGTTTCATATTTTAGGGTTTGTAATATCATGTTTTGTTTTCCGTCTCGCACAGAATGAGGTTCATGACCTGTGCCTCAATTCCCCTGAAGCGACAGCATCCTCATATAGGATGTACAGAGATAACTATCCTGCAGAAGGACTTCAGGAAGGATTTACTGGACCGCAGGCCTTCCATTGTGCTCCTCTTACTGGTCAGTTCTTGAGGTGCTTCATTCCTTTTCTCACAGCGCTTGATATAATTCAACGTATTAATTTGATGGTGGATCCAGAAAGGTTCAAACGACAATCTCCAGTGACAACTGGAGATTCACCCACTGTAAAGTGCAATAGACTAATTCTACTTCGGGTGGCTACAGAAAAAAAGAGACTGCAACAGGGCCCATGCGAAAACAAGGATAAATATGCATCTGATTACAGATACGCGTGTTTGTATTTTAAAGAGTACCTGTTCTAAGGAACATTAATTTGTTGGTATGACAATTAGAAATTAGACTGCACAGAAATGAAACCTGAACTACACAGGTAGCCCTAATACACATTAAATGTAGTAACACACTGCTAATGTTGTTAACATTAACAATTTGATTTAATATTGATTTAATTTTTAGCACGATTTACTGCAAAGCTTTTTGCAGAAAACAGAAAAAAACAGAGACTAAGACCAGAAGAACTGCAGCAACGTCTTCGAAGGTAGTGCCTGCCTGCCTGCAAAGCTACAGTACCGTGAAAAAGTTTAAGGCACTTGTGTAAAAATGCTGTAAATGAGAATGTTTTCAAAATAATGTCATAATCATAAATAGATTTTTTTTATCAATTCACTTTTATTAGTTAACTATTATTAACTGTTATTAACTTTTAACAGTTAACTAAATCAAATCAATAGGTGTTTAGTACCCTTCATGTTTAAAACAGCTTTTGTCCAGGTATTGCACATAGTTTTTAGTTTTGCAGGTTTTTTCAAGCGTCTTTGGAAACGTTGCCCCAGTTCCTCTGGTCTTAGTCTCTGTTTTTTCTGTGTCTTCATATAATTTCAGATGCACTCGATGATGGTGAGATCCGAACCTCCGTGTGGAGCATTGGCTGTTGTCAGAATCAAAAATTTCACTGGATTATTACAATTAATGGCACAATTAATGTCTGGAAATGTAAACTGATATTTCCTACTGAGACACTACAACAAAATATATAAATAACTGGCTTAAAACCATTTCTTTGAGGCGAAAATACTAGTGTGACTTCTGCAAAAAAATTATTGAAGTGGCACATAAAGAGGCTGTTTACACCTGGCCACTTCATTCGTTTTCTCAGATCGGATCTCTGTCTCATGTATCAAAACGATTCCATTTACACCTGCTCACATAAATGTGTTTATGCAAAACGGATATAAATCCGATCTTCAACTCCCGCACTATATGCAGATTTAATGGAGTGCACATCACCAAAAGATATGAGCTGCAATTAATTGATCATCAGCTAAAATTTCAAAATCAAAGACAGCAATAAATAAGAGAGCGGCAACAGGCCTGGTAAGATAATTTTGTTTCTTTACTTTTAATAAAGATGACTGTGTGTTAAGCGTCTGCGACTTACTTTTACTGATTTGCGATTGTTTGCGGCACGTTGGCTTGATGAATAGATGCTCATCTGCGGTGATGCGTTCTGCAGTAGATAGAGTATAAACACGCTCTCACACGTTTATTTTTTTTAGCATTTTTGGGAGGAGTACAAATTAAATATGTGGTTTCAACAACCAGATGCATTTACACTTGTCCGGTTTCGTCTGGAATGCGGCCCAGATCTTCTCCTGAAGTGGTTTGAGCGATCTGATTCAAACCCATCTCGAATGCGTTTCGGAGGGCCTTTACACCTGGTCTCTTTACGATCGGATAGCTATCCCATCACAGATAACGCATGAAGTGGCCTGGTGTAAACAGCCCCAAAAACAATCCAAAAACCACTAAGGGGCTGAGAGGAGGAAATACTTATGACACGTTTATCCTTGAGGCTTGCATGTTGTTTTATTTTGTACAGGTTTGGACGGTCAACAAAATATATGCTCAGGCACTCACCCCCATTCTTCCATACTAACACAACAGGTGTTTTAACCCCACTTAATTAATGACACTCCCATTATCATTTGGTCACATGACTTTCCCATTACATGGCTCCTACAATAATATTGTTGGCTTCTGCTTTCATGATTTTATTCGCAAGTGTCAGTTTAATATTGTAAACATTTTTTCATTAATATATGAGTGTACCGCAAATGTTTTTTTGTTTTTGTTTGTTTTTTTGCTTCTAAATGGTGACATCATCAAAAAAATGAGAACCACTTGCGTGTACAATATTTAAGACATCCTTTTCCTCTTTTTCTCGGTTGCCACTACAGGTCGCTCTGCGTACTACAACCAGTCTCCAGCATATAATTCACAGTATATTCTACGCACTGCTGCAAATGTTACACCAACAAAGGTAGTGGAGTGATTTTCATGTAAATGCAATTTATTCTATTTTTTAGTTACCTAGAAAAAGCACAGAGAATCAATATCAAAGTATTGTTTGTTTTATCTCTGCAGGGCCCAGTATACGGGATGAATCGTCTTCCTCCACAGCAGCATATGTATGCTTACCAACAATCAACACACACACCACCTCTTCAGTCCACTCCTGCATGCATATATCCTCAAAAGCAGGTCTTTGGTGCTCCCATCCGGTTTGAGTCACCAGCGACATCCTTACTCTCCCCATACAGTGAAGAGTATTATGGTCACAATTTTCCTCAACCTACAGTCAATCCAACATTACCAGAGCCTGGATATTTCACCAAGCCATGTGTCGATACATCCACGCAACCATCCAAGAGCAGTGAAAACAAGGCTGCTGACCCCAAGATGAGTCTTGGGTCGCAGTTCACAGGTGAACCTCCTAAGGTTCCAAACTTTGGGGCGTGGCCGGTGCCCCATCAACATCAGCAACAACTGCCTTCAAGTTCAACTCCAATTTCAAGTCCAATGATGGTGATTTCACCTTTTCCTCGGCTCAGATGAAAAATAGTGAAAGCCTCTTGGGACTTCTGACGTCAGATAGTCCTCCCAAAGCGGAAGGACCATCAGAACCGAAACATCAGACCCAAGACCAGCCGCCTAGCCAAAGCGGAGTCTTTACTTTTGGAAGTAAAAGTGCCACAGGGTTTTCATTCACCGATGCTGCTCAGAGCAAAATGAATATTTTTGGCAACACTGACCAAAGATTTAGCTTTGCAAGTGGAACCAAACCTGTATTAGGAAACCCAGAGGCTCGGAAAGAGAAAAGCGGGGAAAGTGATAATGATAGCACCCATGTGGAAGAGGAGAGGATGGACCTCATTTTGAGCCCATTGTGCCTCTTCCTGATAAGGTTGATGTGAAAACTGGTGAGGAGGAGGAAGAGGAGATGTTCTGCAAGAGAGCAAAACTCTTCCGGTTCGACCCTGAGACTAAGGAATGGAAAGAGAGGGGCATTGGAAGTCTCAAAATTCTAAAGCACAGAACATCCGGGAAAATTCGTCTGTTGATGAGGAGGGAGCAGGTTCTCAAAATCTGTGCTAATCACTATATCACTGCAGATATGGTCCTCAAACCAAATGCTGGATCTGACAAGTCCTGGGTGTGGTATGCTATGGACTATGCAGATGAAATGCCTAAGACTGAGCAGTTGGCCATTCGTTTTAAAACTGCGAATGAGGCCACACTGTTTAAAATCAAATTTGAGGAAGCTCAAAAATTCATTCTAGAGTCCCCTCAAGGCCAACAAATGGAAAATAAATATGAAACTCAGAAGCCTCAGATTTCATCCAAAGAAATGGATCTTAAAACACTGTTTTCCAAGAAGCAGGGTGAATGGGACTGCAATAAGTGCTGTGTTAGAAACGCTCCCACATCTGCAGTGTGTGTTGCCTGCAACAGTGCAGCTCCTTCTACAGCAAAGATTAAACCTTTAGAGGAACTTAAAGGCACTGCTCCTGTGGCTCCTCCTGCCAAATCTTTTTCTTTTGGACTTACTGGAGACACTGATGTCAGCTCAAAGGGATTAGGATTTGGGTCTCCAATGCCTGTTTCTTTTCAATTTGGATCAAATGATACTGCAGGAACCGCTGTTGACCTTACAGCTCAGGCTGATAAGAAAACTATTCAGGCTGAAGCACCACAACAAGTGAAAGTGTCAGCAACTCCAGTTCTCCCTTTTGGCTCTGGTTTTGGCTCTCAATTTGTCAAGAAAGAGGGTCAATGGGACTGTGACTCCTGCTTCGTCAGGAATGATGCTTCAGCAACTGAATGCGTTTCTTGCAAAGCCCCCTGCAGCATTAAGTTAGCTGATATGTTTGTTAAAAAAGAGGGACAGTGGGATTGTGACAGTTGCCTGGTAAGAAATGAAGGTACAGCTAGGGAGTGTGTTTCATGTCAGGCAGCAAACCCAAATATGAAAGGCAAGACCTCTACTGAACCATCAAGTTCCTCTTTTTCATTCAGTTTTGGTAGTTCTGGCAAGCAACCTGCTGCAAAAGGATTTACTGCCAATTTCAATCCAGGTCCTGCTTTTCAGTTTGGTACAAGTAAGGAAAAAGCATCCTCAGAAAGTTTTAAGTTTGTAGAGTCCTCTACATCTCAGGCTGATGAGTCAAGCAGTTCAGTGTTTTCGTTTTCCATGCCAGTGCCTGCTGGTGGTTTCAAGTTTGGCATTGCAGAATCTGAGGCAAACGCATCAGACGGACAGTCACAAAATGGATCTGCTTCTGACCTCCTAAAAAATATTGCTGAACTTCACAGAGAGAAGGAAAAAGAAGCAATCCCAAGTTCCTCAGATGAGCCCGTAGACACTGGTAGTCACTGATAATAATCCCCTCCTTACCGGTAAACCTAATTGTTTTGGTTTAGCAGAATTGGCAAATTCTTCGCAGGATAGTTTTCAGTTCGGCCAGAAGGATATTGCTGAACTTCACAGAGAGAAGGAAAAAAAGGCAATCCAAAGTTCCTCAGATGAGCTCGTAGACACTGGTAGTCACGATAATAATCCCCTCATTACAGATAAGCCTGACTCTTGTAGTTTTGCTGAACATGACCGAGAGAAGGAAAAAGAGGAAATCCCAAGTTCCTCAGATGAGCTCGTAGACACTGGTAGTCACGATAATAATCCCTTCATTACCGATAAGCCTGACTCTTGTAGTTTTGCTGAACTTGACCGAGAGAAGGAAAAAGAAGTAATCCCAAATTCTTCAGATGAGCTCGTAGACACTGGTAGTCATGATAATAATCCCTCCTTACCGGTAAACCTAATTGTTTTGGTTTAGCAGAATTGGCAAATTCTTCGCAGGGTAGTTTTCAGTTCGGCCAGAAGGATATTGCTGAACTTCACAGAGAGAAGGAAAAAAAGGCAATCCAAAGTTCCTCAGATGAGTTCGTAGACACTGGTAGTCACGATAATAATGCCCTCATTACCGATAAGCCTGACTCTTGTAGTTTTGCTGAACTTGACCGAGAGAAGGAAAAAGAGGAAATCCCAAGTTCCTCAGATGAGCTCGTAGACACTGGTAGTCACGATAATAATCCCTTCATTACCGATAAGCCTGACTCTTGTAGTTTTGCTGAACTTGACCGAGAGAAGGAAAAAGAAGCAATCCCAAGTTCTTCAGATGAGCTCGTAGACACTGGTAGTCATGATAATAATCCCCTCCTTACCAGTAAACATAATTGCTTTGGTTTCGCAGAATTGGCAAATTCTTCACAGGGTAGTTTTCAGTTCGGCCAGAAGAATATTGCTGAACTTCACAGAGAGAAGGAAAAAAAGGCAATCCAAAGTTCCTCAAATGAGCCCTTAGACACTGGTAGTCATGATAATAATCCCTCCTAAACGGTAAGCCTGACTATTGTAGTTTTGCAGACTTGGCAATGTGCTCACAAGGTCGTTTTCAGTTTGGCCAGGAGGATCCCACTTTCAAAGGCTTTGCCGGGGCTGGCCAGCAGCTGTTTACAGCAATTAATTCCACCTCCAAGACATATACCTCTGCTGATCAAGAAGATGAAATATACAAAACAGAGGATAATGACGATATTCAGTTTGAGCCAGTTGTTCAGATGCCTGAGAAGTTTGACCTTGTTACAGGGGAAGAAGATGAGAAAGCTTGTATTCGCAGAATACAAGAGCAACAGAGCTTGCAGAAGAGTCCAAGCCAATTCCTTTACAGACCCCTCACAAGCTTGTGAATACTGGCAGAACGGACCAACTTCTACAGAAAGGTATCAGTACCTTTTCAGTCATAGTCAAGCTTGAACTTGAACATAGTTAAATCTTAATTATGAGTCCTAACCATAAATACAATGCATGTTCACAATAACAGTTTAAATAAATAAAATAATGATTTAATCTATGTTTTAAATATGCCATTCTAATTAATGGAGTTAAACACTTAAACTACATGAAGTCATTACTGAGAAGTTAAAACATTTTTTATATTTCAATAAATAGAAATAACTGTTGTGGATATAATGCTTTTAAACACTTTTCCTCTGGCATGCAGTTATTAAAAAAATTTAACTACAGAAAATTATGCGCAATATTTGTTTTCATATGCCATTTATTTTCATATGCATATTGGCTTTCGGCCGCACGTACACTTTTAGCAAGGATCCTACACAGTTTTATAAATGAGACCCCAGACCTTGGATGAATGATGTGATAACTTAAACATTTCCTTGGCCTTAAATTCAAATGTTTGCATGATCTGAAATTGAGATCATGCAAACATTCTCTCGAGAGCTGGTGATCCAAGAACTGTTGACTCGAGAACTGGTGATTCTAGAACTGTTGACTGGATAACTGGTACAGGACCGCTGTACCTGTACGTTCGATTAGAGAACTGTTGATTTGAAAATCACTGTCCCTGTACATTCCATTCAGTCTGATTTGGTAAACTGGTTCGATCACTTAACAAAAAAACAGTAAACAAGTGCTGTAACAAGTTTTAGTTAGTTTAGAACACCTGTACTGTATTTTCAGAAAAACAAATAGAATAGAAGAGGCAAGTGCTAGAGTTAATTGGTCTTTTTTTTGTCAATCCTGCGTTCCCCAAGTGGACATGTTCGTCTTGAACCGGCCGGTTCTGGTGAAGACGACCATGCAGGCTTTCTCAGGGTCTCAGAGAACAAGGAGGCCATCCCACCCTCTGCTGTTCCCCAGGCCAACACCCCCGTGGCCTTGCCTCAGTCTATCCTCCTGAAAGTGCTGGGAACCACTCAAACCGCTCAAATCAGGGTGCCCTATTTAAGCAGATTCAGTTCGCTCCTGAACTGCTCGCTGCTCGCTCTCTGCAACCCACATCCTATCCAGCTCCTCCTTGTCGTGTATAACGTGGCATTTGCTTTTCTGTCATTGTTGCTGCTTTCATATGGGGGAATAGTTCTGCTCTCCCAGTACTAAACCGTGAGTGTTCCCTAATGCTGCTGCTGTCTCCCTGAACAGAGTCATACCACCAAATTTTAATTATCAACTTGAATTGCAATTTATTCAATACAGTTTCCTAATCATTTATTGTCATGCGTGTTCTTGAGTTAATGGACCTGACAGAAATTATTTAGAGCTAATGGCCATATGGAAAGCGAACGGGGAGATTTATCACCCACACCCGGACAGGGTGGCTCTCTGGGCCTGGCCCGTGAGAGGATGAACCTAAACGCACTAGGGCTTCCCCGCCAGTGGTTGCTACTTTACAGAACACCAGGGCTGTTTCTACGCGGCCCTTATGGGGCTGTAAGTGGCAAGTGTTCAAAAGGTGGTGTGATGGGCGTGGTCTCACATCTTATCAGTGTGCAGTTCCTGATATTTTGTGTTTCCTTCAAGACCTCATAGATAAGGGTAGGTCCTTTTCCACGATTAAGGTCTACCTGGCTGCGACTTCTGCTCGTCATCTGGGTTTTGAGGGCTCAACTGTTGGGCAGCATCCTCTAATCCGCAGATTTATAAAGGGTGCTCGTCGCTCTTTGCTAGTCATCAGAAGAACAGTCCCTAAATGGAATCTCTCCATGGTGCTGGAGGCTCTATCTCAATGTCCTGTTTGAGCCCCTGGGAAATATCTACCTAAAACTGCTGTCCTTTAAGAATCCTATATCTAAGCAACGCCTCTCACATTGTCTTGTGGACGCCATCATTTTGTCATATGAATCGAGGAGAGTCCAGCCCCCAGGGGACATCAGAGCTTATTCCACGAGGGGCTCTGTTCAGGAGAGTATCGCTGCAGGATATTTGCTCTGCTGCCAGCTGGGCTTCTCCCCATACATTTGCATGTTACCATCGGCTGGATGTCACCAGAACCTCGGTAGCACATTCTGTTTTGGGGGTGGGATCGTCTTAACCCTTCATTCTCTTGTGTGTGCCACACACGTTTCATGCCCTGCCTGTGCACAGCAGTTTTGTGTGTTTGTGCGTCAGTATAGCGAGTTCATGATTATGGGACGTGTCAGGCATAATCAAACGGGTGAGTGTGTGTGTTTGCAGACTCTGATGGAGACTGTGTGTTTACAGACTCTGATGGAGAGTGTGTGTTTGCAGACTCTGATGGAGTGTGTGTGTTTGCAGACTCTGAGGTCACACTAGTGTGGGAGAAGAAGCCGACTGCAGACGAAGAGCAGAGAGCCAGACGCCTGAAGCTGCCGCCCACCTTCCTCTGTGGCGTCAGCAGCGACTCCGACTCCGAGCGACCTCGACGACTTCAGCGCAGAGCTACACACACTGCAGCACGCTCAGGTCAGAGGACTTTGTGAACACTGACATGAGACGTGATTAGCAGCACCGGTTTGACTCGTGTCTTGTTCTGAACACACAGGTGAAGCCGAAGCCTTCCCATGATGCAGCAGCGCAAGAGCCTCCCGTGGATGGCAGCGTTGACCCCATTGACCTCTCCACGAAGAGGAGCAGCGAGAGCGAGTCCAGCTCCACTGCAGGTACACGTGTCCTCCTCACTTCTACAGCAGCGCTGCCCTGGACACACTCCAGTTTAACCTCTAGTGACTGTAAGAGCAGAACAGCAGAGGGCGTTTACCTGGCGTAAACGTTGCATAAAAGAGAGCCAATCACAGTGATGTCTGCTGAACCCTCACGAATGCTTTCATCATAACACACAGCGCAAACACAATATAAATAGGAGATTCGTCTTTCAGCATAGACGGTCATTGCTTATAACGAGAGAGCTGATCTCACTGAGAACCCCACGTGGGCAGTTGGAATTACGGGGTCAAAAGGTCGCAGTGACTCAAAATTTGCCATTGTGCTAGTCCAGGGGTCCCCGGCTCTAGATCCTGGATGTCTTGGTTCTAGATTGGTTCGAAGTATGTGTTTTAGCAAAGCGGTTTGAAAGAAAGGCCAGATTGTCCCAAAACTGACATAAGTGTCCTGTCACAAACCCCTGGGACGGTTCCCAGAGTTCCGTGTACACGTCTGCTCATTTGGCCCCAAAAGGCCCCCTTGACCTGGAAGCAATTGTGAAGTTTGAACTGAATAAGTTGCACGTGGGGGTCGGAAATACGGGGATCAAAAGATCGCAACGACTCCATATTTGGCACTGTGGTAGTCTCAGGGGCCCCTGGTTCTAGATCCTGGATCGCAGGGTTCTAGATCGGTTCCAAGTATGTCTTTTTGCAGTGCAAAATTCTCCTCACTTTGGTTCAGTTTGACTTTTCAAGAGGGTTTGTTTGTCTAAGAGTGGAAGAGGCCTGTGCAGAAACTTAAACAAAACAGGCAAAAAAAGGCCCCTGCGTTTTAGAGACTCGTCCCCTTAATATGTTGTTTGGGGGCCCGAGGACTACCAGCACACTGAGTTTAGGGCCAGTGAGACCCCTGGGGCGAACATGGCCCCCGACACGTGCAACTTTTCATTTTCACAGGTGTTTTGTGAACAGTGTCCGATCGGCCCGAAATTAAAATATATGCCCCATCACGGGCCCCTGGGACAGTCCTCAGAGTCCTGTGTCACCGTCTGCTCGTTTGGCCAAAAAAAGCCCCCTTGATCTGGAAGCACCTGTGAAGTTTGAATTGAAATAAGTTGAAATTGGGCAATCAGAAATACAGGGGCGATCAGAAGTTTGCAGCGAATTTGGCATTGTGGTAGTCCAGGGGTGTCTCAGCCCAATTTGTCAGCCCAATGTGTCAGCCCAATGCGTCAGCCAAGTGTCTCAGCCAAGTGTCTCAGCCCAGTGTCTCAGCCCAGTGTCTCAGCCCAATTTGTCAGCCCAATGTGTCAGCCCAATGCGTCAGCCAAGTGTCTCAGCCCAGTGTCTCAGCCCAGTGTCTCATCCCAGTGTCTCATCCCAGTGTCTCATCCAGTGTCTCATCCCAGTGTCTCATCCCAGTGTCTCATCCCAGTGTCTCATCCCAGTGTCTCATCCCAGTGTCTCAGCCCAGTGTCTCAGCCCAGTGTCTCATCCCAGTGTGTCATCCCAGTGTCTCATCCCAGTGTCTCATCCCAGTGTCTCATCCCAGTGTCTCATCCCAGTGTCTCAGCCCAGTGTCTCAGCCCAGTGTCTCATCCCAGTGTCTCATCCCAGTGTCTCATCCCAGTGTCTCATCCCAGTGTCTCATCCCAGTGTCTCATCCCAGTGTCTCATCCCAGTGTCTCATCCCAGTGTCTCATCCCAGTGTCTCATCCCAGTGTCTCATCCCAGTGTCTCATCCCAGTGTCTCATCCCAGTGTCTCATCCCAGTGTCTCATCCCAGTGTCTCAGCCCAGTGCTCAGCCCAGTGTCTCATCCCAGTGTCTCAGCCCAGTGTCTCATCCCAGTGTCTCATCCCAGTGTCTCATCCCAGTGTCTCATCCCAGTGTCTCATCCCAGTGTCTCATCCCAGTGTCTCATCCCAGTGTCTCAGCCCAGTGTCTCATCCCAGTGTCTCATCCCAGTGTCTCATCCCAGTGTCTCAGCCCAGTGTCCCAGCCCAGTGTCCCAGCCTAGTGTCTCATTACAGTGTCTGAGCCCAATTTCTCAGGGCTCTTCTCATTTGGAGTGATGGTGAATTCCTGATGGAATGGGTTTAATGGGAGTGATTTCAGACTGCAAGGTGATGACCACAAACAGGGTTGGGGAGCGAGAATGTGACCGAAACATCGATAACTGAAAGGAGACACGCCTGTGATTGGCTGACACCTTTGCATATGAAATGAGTTCTACATGTTCTGAAAACTACATTTCTACTCTTACAGCTGCTGAGATTATCTGTGGTCAAAGGTGTTGATTACAGCATTAGATTTACATCTTCTCATGTTGCATAAAAGAGAGCCAATCACAGTGCTGTCTGCTGAACTCTCGCTAATGCTTTCATCATAACACACAGAGCAAACAGGATATAAATAAGATATTCGTCTTTAATTGATTATAACGAAAGAGCAGATCTCACTGAATGAAAACACACTGACACGACGATAAGACAATGAAACAGGGACGTCACTAGGCCCTTTTTAGGGGGGCTTCAGCCCCCCTAAACTTCTGCCTAGCCCCCCTAAAAATTTGGTGATTAATATACACAAATTTGTGTTCGCTTCAGTCTTGTTAATCAGTTCAGCTCATTCTTCATCATCAATCCACAGCAGCGCCGATCAGAGAGCACGTCAGAAACAGAGGACAGGGTGTGTGTGTTCATCTGAGCCTCATTGGTCTGTCACTGCTCGTCAATGTCAGAATATTTGAGATGACCAATCAAATCAAAGTAGGCTAGGCGGGCTTTATGTTCACAGACGCTGCTGAGCGCGAAATCCTCAAATTTCAGCAGAGCAACTCGACGCTTCAGTGTATGATAAAGTGTGACTGCGAGATTACAGTAAGATGTAAGTAAGTAGTAGCTAAACTTAACGTTTCATATTTGACAGGTTTTTTTTAGGTCATTATAAATGTTAAACGAATGTCAAAAAATAATCTGGCAAACTAATATAACGTTAGTTTAATTTCGCCATCCACATGAACTGCTTTTGTAACTCATGTAACGTTAGCCTGCCCTAATGTAATAATTAGTTTAGCCTACTGTCATTGTGAGGGGACAATTAACATTAAAGCCCGGAACACACCAAGCCGACGGTCGGCCGTCTGGCAGATTTTTTTGCGTTGGCCAACTAAGTCTCCTCGGTGTGATAGGCACGGTTCCGTGCCGTTGGCTAAAAATAGTCCTCGTCGGCTTTATTTCTCCCGATTCGAACATGTTGAATCGGCGTTCGGGCCTTTGGGGAAAGAGAGAAGTCTGATTGGCTGTTCAGCTTAAACAGTCAGTGCATGAGAATAAAAGCAAAACAGCAAGCAAAGAAGTCAAAATGGTAAAGATAGAAGGCTGTTCTTATGTTACGTCTTCTTACCTGAGTGTTCCTTGGTGAATATTTCAATATTAACATGAGTGGAGTGGAATCAAGAAAGTGTTTAGCAGGATTGATATTCAAAACGGTAAGCACGCGCTGCTTTGTTTGCGTTATGTGTATCTGCAGCCGGCAGCGTCGGTTTTCCTTTTTAAATGACGAATATAGACTAATATATCTGCAGAAATAGACAGTTGTCTCAATTACACGCAGGCGCAGAACACACATTCTAGCTGACAGTCGCCTGCAGTTCTCTCGGTGTGTTCAAGTGCAGCTTTTTACCTCGACGAGAGCGGACTTCAGGCGACAACACAGTCTGCTTTCATCAGCGCTAGTTCATCGTCGGCTTGGTGTGTTCCGGGCTTAACATAGACGTTTTTATCATGTAGGCACATGATTTATAATGAATGTGTACATATTGAGAATATAATACAAATTGTAGCCTTTTGTTAATTTTAAAAAAGATCAGCTTTATAGGAGGGAAAGACACTTTATCATACATTTACATGAGGAGACAGATAGCATTTCAGTCATTGCTTATATGAATAACTCATCAGGAGCAAAGTCTGGTAAATTTCCCCATGCAGCTTTGATGTGTCTAAAAGCTAACATTACAGTAACTTTTCTTTAACACAGTAGAAATGGAAGAAGAGGATATGTCTGTCACGTTTTACTTGTTAACATCTTGGTTTCTTGACTGGTTGTTGACATAAGTGTAGCTCTAGATGTGAGTGCAAAGATTTTGCAAACGAAAGTTAAAAATACCCTGGGGGCTAAGCCCCCCCTGTCTTCCAATCCTAGTGACGTCCCTGCAATGAAAAACAGTTAGGCCTACTACTTTGGTTCTGGTAAATGTAAGTTAAGAGTTTGAAACCAAAAATAAGGAATAACTTTATTATTACGATTTGGATGCAGTTCCTTTCCTCAGAATAGAAATGATAAAACATCACTGAAACCACAATACCAGTTGAACCAGTCTCTTCTCTGTAATACACCATCATCTGTAAGCCCTAATCATACATCAGGTGGGCTATATAGATAATTGCCACCGCTTTTCTGACATGTGTGAATGAAGTCCAGCCTGGGGTCAGAGAGTGAAGGAATTTCGACCAGCATTTGCCTTTGGTGTTCGTCTGACGTCTTTGCTCTTCTCCAGCAGGTCTTCCTTTTGCATTGGCATCTGAGAGTGCGTTTTCATTTGCAGAATTGGCAAAGACCTCAGGAGTATTTGCTTTTGGCAAAAAAGGTGAGTGTTCTGTTTACGGCTTGGCCAATGACATCTTTGTCTGATATCTCCATTATATCTGTGTGTTTGCTCTGTTGTCAGTGTTTCTTTGTCTTGACACAAGCACGTGCTCCCTCTGCGAGGTTATTTGCTTTTATGTATCCAAGCATTGTATAGTGCGGGTACATGAGCGGGCCAAAACGATACTGGTTCTGACTCATTTTTGCATTTAATAATAATGGATTTCATTAAGGCTGAATTTTCTGATTGTCATCCTAGTCCTAGTATGCAATTGTGTCGGACACTAAAAGCATTTTTTGTTTTTATAAGTCATTCATGTGTTTGTACACACTGCTGCTGTCAGTATTGCTGTTGGCAGTGTAATGTTTTTATTGTTTTTACATGCATGTTTATTTCTGTAGATGCACATTTTTCTTGGCCAAATACTGGAGCCCCGGTCTTTGGTAATGCACCAGCGTAACTGAAGGAGGGGAAGCACACAATGAAGGAGAAGAGGGCAGTGATGACAAATGTCCCCGTAATGAGGGAGATCCACTTCGAGCCGATCGTGTCCTTGCCAGAGGTGAGTGTGTATGAGGTTAATCAAGGGCTGCACGATTAATTACTTCGTAACCTCAGTTCCCTGAGAGAGGAACTAGTATTGCGTAGCTGCATGCAGTGGGGAAACTCGATTTTACTGAAGCCTAGCTGCACACCCATCACACTGAGCATCTGACGCCTCTCATAGGCTGTGCTGCAGCAACTGCACATCCAATGGTGTGGGCGACTCTGATGTGGCAACCAATGAGCTAGCCCAATGTCAGAGCCCACTGAGGGGGCGTGGCCTAGCCTATGATGAGACCCCGAATTCGCTAAAATAGCAGGTTTATATGACTGCAAGCGACAACTTCACCAGTTTCTCAGTGCGGCCGTCTAGACACATACTCGTTCCCTCTCTCAGGGAACTGAGGTTGACGCTCAGTAGCCGAGTAGTTCACGTGGGTTACCGAGGCCCAGCTACGTGGGTGCTGGTCTCCTACGAACAGGACCGTGATGGTGTCCGAGTAGGAGAAGTGAAGCACACAGGAGACGCGCCGCGCGGCGTTCACCAACTTCCATACTCTCCAGCTGCCGTTGGCTGCGACGCTTCTTCTTCCTTGGAAAAGAAAGTGTGGTTGAAGCGGCATCGCCTCGACCAGACGGCCTCCGAACGTCGTGCAGGAATGAACGAGGCAGTCTGAAATAGAACGCAATGCTTGAAAGGAGGCTGTCGCCGGATGGCCACAGGTGAGACGGCGCCAGGAGACGACGGCATGCAGGAGAAGACTGTTGAAGCTCGCTCAGGCTGAAAGGCTCTGTTCGACGACAGAATGAACCGT
Organism: Hybognathus amarus; assembly: GCA_030378365.1. Lineage (NCBI taxonomy): Eukaryota > Metazoa > Chordata > Actinopteri > Cypriniformes > Leuciscidae > Hybognathus > Hybognathus amarus. The sequence goes on along the minus strand of JAQIUQ010001698.1, from coordinate 473,826 downwards.
AGAAAGCTCAGGGACGTGTACTGTCGCTGAAGGAGTAAAAATCTGCTATAATGGCAAATTCGGGAGTCGATTATCATTGGTCGTATGTCAGAGTCGTCCGCGCAAATTGTATGTGCCGTTTTTGCAGAACAGCCTATGAGCGTGCCAGACCGTGTGCTGGGTGTGCAGCTGCAGATGCATTTTACATATAGGCTTCAGTAAATCGAGGAAAAGGAGTTTCCCCACTGTGTATAGCTACGCAATATGAAAGTGACCGTTCAAAAGGAAACACGGAAATCGCAAAATTCTTCAATATTATTGCTTAATAAATTTCAATGGCTATGATTTAATCAAATGAGTTTCACAGTGAAAACATGACGCTGTTGCGCGTTCTACAAGCCCAGACTTTCACAGTTATACTGATTGTAATCAGAAAAGTTTTGATGGCATTTTTCCATCTTACCTCTGTATAATCATGTGAAGAAGCGCAGCGCTACTTAGTGTACAGACGTAACCGCTGTATTTCTGCTGTTCCATAAGCGCCATCTACTGTCAGAGAGGGAAATTACACTTTCATTCAGCGCTTCTGCAGGTCTTTAAATCTAAATCACACATTTTAAATGAATTTTCTTAAAAATGTTTGAGGTTGGACGGAAGGACGGTCCATCTACGGAGGGAAGTTGAGGACGGAACTTTGACGTGAGCACACGGGCCCGGGACTGCTGTCCATGGCCAACCGCGGCAGAGACACCAACAGCTCGCAGTTCTTCATCACACTCAAGAAAGCAGAACACCTGGACTTCAAGCACGTGGCTTTCGGCTTCGTCAAAAGAAGGCATGGATGTGGTGAAGAGAATAGGAGAGCTGGGCGGTAAGGACGGCAAACCCACTAAAGCCATCACCATCTCAGACTGTGGACAGTTGTGAACTTTTCTACATTTGGAAAACTTCTGTTCATGGAGAAAATTATGTTTTGTGTCACTCCTTTTTTCTCTCTCTTCTTCTTGGGTATGACCTACATGAAATGGACCATAAATGCATTGACTAAGGGTTAGTTCACCCAAAAAATTCTCTCATTACTATCCCTCATGTCGATTCCTAACCCGTAAGACCTTCGTTCATGATCACGTTTCACCCGTTTCCTCTGTATGGATCACAGCTGGAGAACTGCAGACGTTAGTTCAGTCGTAAGGTTGAACATTTTCCACAACCACCATCAGACGCTACCCATATGATCACAACATGGCAACAAAACAATGTTGGTGTAAGAAAATATAAAACTCAAGCGCCTTCATTAAGCCAAGCGTCACTGGATCATTACTGTGAAGTGTCATTCAGTGTCTCCTGCCGGCCAGAGGACAGTGAGGATATCTCCGTCCCAAACTACTGTTACACCCACCTGAAAACACCTATTACATTCTTCTTTCATTACTGAAAGTTTACTTGTCTTTAATAATCTTTGAAATGTGTTTTAGTAGTTTCATCTGTGGAATCAAAACTGGAATGGAGAAGTGTTAAATTTCACTGGTGTCTGAAATGTGGGGTGTGTTAACCTTATTTACAGATCAAGGATACATGGGTCAAAAACATTTACTATTTTATTCATTTATTACTTTTTTGTGGTGGGGCCAGTGAACATTTAATTATTGAATACATTGAATTAACTTTAATTGAAAATAGAAAATGGAACTGAATTGAGATACATGTGAATCGAATTAAAGTCGGGAATCTGTATCGATACCCAGCCCTTATAGACAACGTTGAAAATCAAGTTCAATAAATTATCAGTATATTTTTAAATAAAAAATACTAATAATAATGGCTATGTTATTCTATTCATTGTTATACATTTGCTTTATTTTCCCTTTCATTTCATTCATTTCTTTACTTAACATTTTGTATTATATATGATTATCATTCCTCAATCGAAACACCTTAAAATTACATCTTTATAATTTTTCTTCCTAATATATCCTTTTAATGACTTGCCAAAATGAAATAATATAGTAAATAATAACATAAATAATATAGTGCAACATGTTAATTAATTCATTAATTGCCACCTAATACAGTCATATAGAATCAAAGATTTATTTGCATAATTTTTTACATTTACGGAATTTATAAAACATATACAAAACATATGGTATTTAAGTAGACCTATTAAAATAGACAATACAGAACGTTAATTGTGTAAAGAGATATAAATGAGGAAAATACGATAAATATTTACAGGTACTAAAAAATATCTGTGAAGAGATTTGAAAGACGTTTTGGGATGAGATTAATAAAACATTTTTACATATATATATATATATATATATACATGTTGAAGTTTTATCAATTGTTTAGTTAATTAATTGTTTAATTAAGTTTATTCAGCATAAGTCTCTCCTATTAACATACACTGAAATAAATAAAAATGTCTCCTTCCCCACACAGCATGAAGAGGTTAGCTACAGCGTCTCGTGATGCTAATCACCTTTGAGGACAGAGCGCCCCTGCGGGTGTGTGTTTGGCACAAGATTGAGCTGTGAGTTCTGCTGGTGTGTGTTTGGCACACAGATTGAGCTGTGAGTTCTGCTGGTGTGTGTTTGGCACATAGATTGAGCTGTGAGTTCTGCTGGTGTGTGTTTGGCACATAGATTGAGCTGTGAGTTCTGCTGGTGTGTGTTTGGCACATAGATTGAGCTGTGAGTTCTGCGGGTGTGTGTTTGGCACACAGATTGAGCTGTGAGTTCTGCTGGTGTGTGTTTGGCACACAGATTGAGCTGTGAGTTCTGCTGGTGTGTGTTTGGCACAAGATTGAGCTGTGAGTTCTGCTGGTGTGTGTTTGGCACAAACGTCCAGGACAGGAGAGAAACACTTCACCGGTCCTCTTCATGGTCAGCTTCTATGACTCAGTTAAAGATGAAGTCAGTCAATAAGAGGTATATCACTCTCTGTCCGCTTTACAGCTCACTGTATAAGCCTGAAATACATCCTGAAATAATAGCACTGAATTACATTGATTATACTGTACTCTATGCAATCAAACAATAACATTTTTGTTCTATTATTATTAGCAAACATGTTTAAAACTGACATGATATTGTGATAATAACCTGAACACACTACAAATGTTAGAGCCAAACCCCAAACGCACAAGTTAGCAGTTACCATCAGCACTGATGACAGATGAAGGACCTTCAGGAACACCAGACGTAGAAGCGCTGAGACCACTGGACAAACAAACAAGGGACCACCAGACTTGTGGGACAACCCTTTGTTTAGCCAATCATAGGTAATCTACTCTGCCGAGTTCCGATCCCTTGCTCTGTGTTCCCCTGTGTTCATACGGGCCTGTCCATCCCTATCCCTGGTCCTTCACTCCTCCACCCTCCGGGATTCTTGCTTTTTATCATTATTATGGAGTGTCTGAATGCCCCCATCTTTCCCATTTTTTTGTTATTTTTACTTTTCAGTTTGCATTCTGCCCTGTTCTGTTTTCCTGTGCCACACACTTAAAGTCCTTCTTTGTAGTTTTCTTTGATGATTAGTTCCCTGATTGTGTCCAGGTGTGTCTGGTGAGCTGTCTTACACTGTGTTTTCAACCCCATTGTTTCCTCCCTTTGTTTGAACTAGCTCAGATGTGGGACCTCTGTGATTAGGATTTGGCTATACTGGCCCTAATTTCAAGCCTTGCCACGTCTGCAACACATTCTCATCCGCGTCATAAGTGACGCTTCTGACATCGCGTCTAATCCAACCCTTTCAGCGTCAATATAACACGCTTCGGTTCTGGGTAGGTTTAGGTCTAGGGGTAGGGTTAGGGTTAGACCACTAGGAGGCGCCTTTTGGCCCATATATATCTGCGTCTCATGTTGACGCTGAAAGGGTGCCATGTAGGCTGCACGTCCGAATGTAGACACAATGTCAAAAGCGTCACCTATATGACGCCTTGTCAGTACGGATGGAGCACATGCCGAGACCAATAACACTGGCATAAAGTCATAGTTAAGATCCCAATGTTGAGTTCAGATTTGGAAATGGAGTATACATATTAGAGGAAGAACCCATGAAACATTTATTCGACTTTACGCAGCTTTTATCAGATATTCAATTCTGATTTCACCCGCAAATTAAATAGCTATTAAGCTATCTGGTTAAGATATTTTTATTATATAAATATAAGAGTTAAGACAAAATTTGGTGATTAATTTAATAATGCTGTATGGAAAAAAAAACAAACACAAACAAAAATAGACAAACAATAAACCTACCATCAAATTTAAAACGGAACTAATGCATTATAAGTTGCAAGAAACAAAAAGGCAAAATGGATGTATAGAATTTCTGAATACTTTTCTCTTGTTAATTCTCTTAGTTATCCCCATATGTTTTCCTCTCTCTTTTATGTTTCCTTTGAGCTATTATTGTAACTGTGAGTGTATTGTGATTATATTACATGTAATTTTCAAATGTTGAGAGAGAACTGTCTTCTGCTTCTGGCCTTTAGGTGGAGACTCGATCGGGTGAAGAGATGGACTAAAGACTGGCTCATGTTTCTGTGTTATAATAATAAGAAGAAGGGAACGCGGTTCACTAAATGAACTAGTATGATCTGTAGTTCATCTTTATTGATCGGGATTCTCTGCGCTCGCCCCCGCGCGCGCGCCCGGTATGAGCAGTTTTCGGCGCGCATTTCTTCCTCCTCCTCCTCTTCTCTCCCGCAGATCCTCCAGAGATGAGGTCCTGAACACCAGTTCCTCCAGTGAAGAGCTCAGCTCCTGCTCCTGCACAGGTACAGCCTTATATCAGCATTACCTGCTCATTTAGACAGTCGCATTACAGGGCACTGCTACTTGTTGCTTCTTACTGTTGTTTAATTTAAAATTGAATTGTTTTTCTAATAAAATAAAGCAAGTTGCATTTGGAGGCAAAGATTAAATAACGTTATTGATTACACTAAAGTGTTATGACAGCTCAAAAAACATTATGTAGGTGCATAAATAGATAATTCAATTATTTTTAATAAATAAATAATATATCCAGCCCGTATTATGTAGCGTATTTCTGTATGCGTATGTCAATATGTAAAAACATGAAAACAGTTGATTTGATTTGACATCAACCTGATTTAAACAGCATTCATCTTTAACTGTTTATGTACTGTCAAACCAAACATTATTCAGACACCAGATATAATATATGATATGTTTTCACTTTTCACTGTGTGTGCAGGACACTAGTTCATTTATGTAAATGAGGAGAACAAAATAAAGTAAACTGTGATTATACCTTAAACCTCTTCATACAGTGACATTTATTACAGTTCAGGACCAATAATGATTCCTCCACTGTGAGCTGATGATGTTCTGCTGAAGTGTGTTTTCTGTAATTGCTAATGCTCTTTTTACACACACACTGAGCAACATGAAGCATTGCTTGGTCACTGGTTGAGCTAAACTGGTATTATCTAATTGTGTCGTTAAATTTAACAGCTGACAGATATTCAACATAATTCATGTGTGAGAGACTAACAGAAGGATGGACAAAACCAGTCACATATCCACTGATCTGAGAACTGAGTCCTGCTCATGTTTAATTACCATTGACTAAACTATAGCAAATAAACTGATAATGTGAGAAGACTCTATCTGATTAGTACTGGTGTGTGTGTGTGTGTGTGTGTGTGTGTGTGTGCAGGAGTGAACGATGGCCATTTCATGTGGACGGGCTGCTGGCCATCATCCTCTTCTATCTGCTGATCCTGGCGGTCGGTATCTGGGCGGCGTGGAAGAACAAGAACTTCGGGACTCGGCGGAAACGGAACGCAGCGAGTCCATCATGGTCGGAGGAAGAGACATCGGCCTGTTCGTGGGAGGATTCACCATGACCGGTGAGGCTTCCTCTCCTTAGGTCTGACCTTTCACCTTTCACCCAAACATCTTCATCACTTTACAGCTGTTATAGAGCTGAACACTGTACGATGTAACTGATGTAAGTCAGATTTAGTAAACCCATTGCCCTATAATGATAAATAAAAGTAAATAAACTTCCCTTTCAAGGGAACTTCGAGCTGCGTCGAACGCTGTGGGAACGCCCCTGTCTTGTGCGTCATTAAGCACGTATGGAATCAGCCCAATGGAGAGAAGGCACCCAAAGACACAAGCGCATCAGCTTCTGTGCCTTGAGTCGCGCTATATGTGAATCTGTCCCTGTGTGAATATTGTCTATCTTTACATACTCGGCACCACACAAACAATTTATATTTGAGAGAGATCATGGTGAACGAACAGCAACTTAAGAAGTGTGTTCCTGAACGAGGACTCACACTCCACCCCAGTGAGTTAGAAGTTCACGTCCCTCGGGCTGCTGGGCGGGAGCAGCCCCGGCCGTCTGCGAGCTCATCATATAGGGCACAGCAGAAGCAGAGTGTTGCGTCTTGTGCTTCCCCTGCTGGACGGTAGGCTCAGCCACGGCACTCTCAGCTGAAATCTTCCAGTAATAGAACTGATCTGAGGACAGTTATATTGGCTAAGAAGGCTTCAGCTAAGAAGAACTCCTGACGCCACGGGTCTCAGGACACTGAGGGTGGTCCCCACCTCAGGCGGAAAGGTGTTCACCTCTTTTTATGGTGCCCATTCTTCCTCAGTGCCCTCAGGGCCCGTTCTGCCAACCCCGCCTTCATGCTGAGGCGCAGACTGTGCCCAGTGAGCGCTTTCCCAATGGAAGGAGAGAGGAGGATCTCAGAGCAGTTGAATGGTAAATGGACTGCATTTATATAGTGCTTTCATAGACCCAATGGCCTCCAAAGCACTTTACATTTGCCTCACATTCACTCATTCACACACCGACGGCAGTGTCAGCCATACAAGGCACCATCCAGCTCGTCAGGAGCAGCTGGGGTTAGGTGTCTTGCTCATGGACACCTCGACACTTGGTCAGGTGGAACCGGGATAGAACCACCAACCTACATGAACCACTGAGCCACTGCCGCCCAGTCGTTCCCTACCGATGCGCCGAACCAGTCGTTCCCTGCCAATGCGCCGTTCACAGGGCACTGCGTTTGCTGCTCAAGTAACACCAAAGGCCAGACTCTATAGAGTCTACCAGTCTCTATAGAGACTGGTACCCTTAGCAGGATTTCTGGCAGAGTAGAAAAGCCTTCAGAAATATCTCATTGGGTCCTGCAGACAGTAGAAAAGGGTTATGCTATCCAATTCAGGTGTCGATCCACCAAAATTCAGAGGGGTTCTGCCCACAGTGGTGGGCCCCGAGCAGGCTCTGGTAATGGAACAAGAGTTGAAAATGCTCCTTCAAAAGGGGGAAATAGAACGGGTTCCTCCAGGTTATTACAGCCTATATTTAATTGTTCCAAAGAAGGATGCGGGTTGCGTCCAATTTTAGACCTGCGCCTATTGAATCGCTCGGTAAGGAAGCTAAAATTCAAGATGCTCACTATCAAGCAGATCGTGTCACAAATCAGATCTGAGGACTGGTTTGTCATGATAGATCTAAAGGATGCGTACTTCCACATTTCCATCCTTCCACAACACCGGAAGTTCCTGAGGTTCGCCTTCTGGGGCGAGGCGTACCAGTACAGGGTTCTTCCGTTCGGTCTAGTTTTATCTCCCCGCACTTTCACGAAATGCATGGATGCAGCACTAGTGCCTCTGAGGCTTCAGGGCATTCGTATCCTCAATTACATCGACGATTAGGTTGATTTTAGCTCAGACGGAGCAGATGGGGGTTCGGCATCGAGACTGAACGCAAAAAAAGTGTCTCCTACTGAGAAGACCAGTTTTTTGGGTGTTGTTTGGGATTCGGGCATGACTTCGAACCCGCATCGCTTCGATTCTCTCAGCTGTGAAACAAGTAAAGCTAGGCCAGCTACTCACTGTGAAGCAGTTTCAGAGACTGCTGGGTCTGATGGCAGCAGCGTCCAAAGTTATCACGTTGCAGCCTGTTGTACATTAGACCGCTACAGTGGTGGCTCAGGGCCAAGGGATTCTCCCAGATGATAAATCCGCTCTGCATGATCGAAGTCACGCGGCGCTGCCTTCGTGCTCTGGTCATGTGGAAAGAAACATTGTTCCTATCCAAAGGTCCTGTGTTGGGGGCTCTTTGTCGTTGCGTAACGTTACACGACGGATGCTTCCCTCATGGGGTGGGGGGTGGTCATGAGTGGTCGTCCAGCCCAAGGTCTGTGGCTGGACCATCATCTATCATGGCATATAAATTGTCTAGATGTTGGCAGTGTTTCAGATTCTGAAACACTTCCTAGCAGACCTGAGAGGTCATCATGTGTTAGTTCAGTCAGACAACACGTCGGTGGTCTCAGGAGGGCCTGCGGTCTCGCCCGGCTTTAAAATTTGGCCCGTCAGATCCTCCTGTGGTCCCAAAGGAAGTTATTATCACTGAGAGCAATGTATCTTCCTGTGTATTTGAATGTGGTAGCAGACTCCCTGTGAAGGCAGGGGCCGAGGCCGGGGGAATGGAGACTCCACCCCCAAGGTGGTGGGGCTCCTTTGGTTGAGTTTCGGTCACGCAGAGGTGGACCATTTCGCTTCCAAGGAGACCATGCACTGTCATGTGTGGTTCTCCATCAGTCTACCCAGCACCCCTGGGGTTGGACGCTATGGTGCAGCTGAACACCTGAACAACCCAGTTAACTGCCCAGTGGGTGCAGTGCTGCAAGTTCCTGCAGGAGCATTTCTCCACAGGGTTATCCCCCTCCACCCTAAAGGTGTATGTGGTGGCACTTGCTGCTTATCACGTCCCTTTCAGTGGAGTTTCTCTTGGGAGACACCCGCTTATCACTCGGTTTCCTTCATGGCACTTTGAGGCTGAGGCCAGCAGTTTGTACGAGGGTGCTGACCTGGGATCTGGCCATTGTATTAGAAGGTCTTTCCCTAGCTATTTTCGAACCTATCTGAAGAAGTTCCTGAGAAGTTTCTCACTTTTGAAATTTTCCTTCTTCTTGCTATCTGCTAACTAAAATGAATCTGAGATTTGCAGGCTCTGTTGGTTTCACCCTCGTGCCTGGAATTTTTGCCCCATGTATGGCTAAGGCTTTTTTGTACCCTAGGCCAGGTTATGTTCCCAAGGTCCCTACTAATGTTGTTAGACCTACAGTTCTGCAGGCTTTCTGTCCTCCTCCAGTTTTGTCGTCAGACCAGGAGAAACTCAGTTACTCTGCCCAGTGAGGGCGTATAGACGCATATGTCCACAGAGCTGCCCAGTGGAGGAAATCAGGCCACCCAGGAAAGGGTGTCCTGCATCTAAACAAGAGAATAAACAAGTGGGTGGTAGAGGCTATCTCACTTGCTTATGAGTCAGCTGGTCAGCCTTCACTTTTGGCTGTATGAGCCCACTCTACTAGGGAGTATGGCTGCTTCCAAAGCTTTATTGTCAGGAGTGTTCCTGTGATTGCGGCTGGATGGTCTTCACTGCATACGTTTATTGAGTTCTATGACCTAGACTCTAAGATCTACCCCTGGGGCACAGGTCCTCTGTGTGCTAGTTCTCACATGACAATCACTTGGTCCTATGGCGACGTGGTTATTCGCGTTCCCACAACGCTCCTCTCAGCTGAGCGTCGCTTCATCTGCTCATGTTCTGGGGGCGTGGCTTTGGAAGGAGCTTTGGAAGAGGGGGTAAGTTTCTGCTCAGTTTCTCAAATTTACATACACTGCCTTTAAGCATTTAGTTTATTTACTTAATCATTTTAAGGCAACGGGTAAAATATTATTTTTAAGTAAGTGAACTAAACACTTTTTACAGTGAATTTTCCTGTGAATATGATGCAGGTGTGTTTTACACAATAATACAGAAACAGGACGGAGATACAGAACTGCTGTTTTTACGATTTACGTCATACATGCACAATGTTCGGTAATGAAAAAGAAGTTGTTGAATTAATGATTTGTTTTTGAAACAAATTGGTTCTTATTTGAATCTTTGTTTTAAAGGGGTTAATTTTTTCTTCTAGAAATTGTAATTAAAGCCTTAATGGATTATGCATTATTCTTCATAATGTACACTATAATGCATTATATCTGCTCATAAATAATTCTTAAAGGTAAAATGCATTTTAACATCTGCACATTCTGAAATTGGTTGTTTGTTGTATTTTAATGCCTTATATTTTCTGAAAGTATAACAGTGATTGGATGAGTATTATAATGTATTATAACTGTGTTTGTAGATGTTCATTATAAGCTGCAGAATTACTGCATTACATGAAGGCTTTAAGTACGGTGTTACTGAAATGGTTTAATTATTCTTTCTTTCTTTCCTAAATATGCTAATTAGAACTGAAAGTATTTAAGAAAGTCATTAACTTGTTCTGTTTGGTTAATTGAGCATATTAAAAATGAATGAAATAATCAAGGAATATATATAGTGTGTGTAGAGTTATAGTGTGTACGAGCTGCTGAATAGCACACACACACTCACTGGCAGTGTAAATGTGTGTTTGTTGAAGATTGTGTCAGTGTGTGTTGATGACTGTGTGTGTGTTGATGACAGTGTGTGTGTTTGATAACCGTGTGTGTGTGTTGATGACCATGTGTGTGTTGATGACAGTGTGTTGATGACCGTGTGTGTGTGTTGATGAGCCGTGTGTGTGTTGATGACCGTGTGTGTGTGTGTTGATGACCATGTGTGTGTTGATGATAACCGTGTATGTGTGTTGATGACCATGTGTGTGTTGATGACAGTGTTGATGACCGTGTGTGTGTGTTGATGACCATGTGTGTGTTGATGACCATGTGTGTGTTGATGACCATGTGTGTGTTGATGACAGTGTTGATGACCGTGTGTGTGTTGATGACCATGTGTGTGTTGATGGCCAAGTGTGTGTTGATGACCATGTGTGTGTGTGTTGATGACCGTGTGTGTGTTGATGACCGTGTGTGTGTGTTGATGACCGTGTGTGTGTGTTGATGACCGTGTGTGTGTGTTGATGACAGGTGTTGATGACCGTGTGTGTTGATGACGTGTGTGTGTGTGTTGATGACCGTGTGTGTGTTGATGGCCAAGTGTGTGTTGATGACTGTGTGTGTGTGTGTGTGTGTGTTGATGACCGTGTGTGTGTGTTGATGACCGCATGTGTGTGTTGATGACAGTGTTGATGACCGTGTGTGTGTGTGTTGATGACGTGTCTCTGTCTGCAGCCACATGGTGGGCGGCGGCTACATCAACGGGACGGCGGAGTCTGTGTATCTGCCCGGCTCCGGCTTGGCTTGGGCTCAGGCTCCGACTTCGAAGACGCGCTCAGTCTGGTTGTAGGTGAGACACCTTACACTGATCACTCCATCATAATTCATGCATTTAAAAGTGTATTTCCACTTCAGCACCTCACTGGAATGAAACGAGATGTTTGTGTCTGTGAGCTTTGAGCTGAGATACAAGCTTCTGTAAAACACTCAAGAATTAATCTTGACAGGCCAGTTTTCAGAGCCGCTTCTCCAGCATATGAGCTCTGGTTCTCTCTCTTCTCTCTCTCTCTCTCTCTCAGGCGGGCTGTTCTTCGCCAAGCCCATGCGCTCTCGAGGATACGTGACCATGCTGGACCCGTTCCAGCAGCTCTACGGGAAGAGGATGGGCGGCCTGCTCTTCATCCCTGCGTTACTGGGAGAGATGTTCTGGTCAGCGGCCATCCTGTCAGCGCTGGGGTGAGCACACACACACACACACTCACAGGTGAAACTCCAGTCTCCATCAGTCTTCAGTGTGCTCCGTCCTCTGCACAGGGGCGACGCTCAGCGTGATCGTGGACATCAACATCAACGTGTCTGTGGTGATCTCGGCGCTGATCGCGATCTTCTACACGCTGGTCGGAGGACTGTACTCTGTGGCCTACACTGATGTCGTCCAGCTCTTCTGCATCTTTCTGGGTTTGGTGAGTCTTCTCTACAAACTTGTAAGACAGAAAAATATGACATCTCAGTTATGTATAAAACCCTAGTTCCCCGAAGAGGGAATGAAACGCTGTGTCGTCAGCGCTGGGGGACCGCCCCTGTGTGATTGCGTCATGAAGCATGTATGGAATCAGTCCAGTGGTGTGACGAGACGTCAATGGCGGGTGACATCATCGACAGGAAACTGTAGAGCACACCTCAACCCAACAGCGTCAGCTTCTGATATACTGAAGCAAGTCTATCATAGCTGGCCGTCCTCTCATGATCGCCTCCCAACCCGTGAGAGATCATCCGCCGCTCAGCGCTGACGCGATGACAAGGAGCTTCTCAGCACAGGCCGGAAAAAGCAGGATCCGAGCCACGGCTTAAGCAGAACCGAACCGCCCTCCGCAAAGAGGCGATCGGCGTGAGCCGCAGCGTTCTCAATCACAGCTCACAATGCTCTCAATCAGCTCACTCCTGTCTCCAAACACACAACACATATTTGGTGTGTATCCCCACCCGTGAGATGACCAGTGCAAGGATGAACACACTTCCTAAAATGCTGTCCGCTTGTCATTATATTGTTTTTTTCTTCTTTTATAATATATATATATATATATATATATATCTATATATGGTGAAAAAACTCCTGCCTAGCAACTTCTCGAGGACAAACAAAAACACCAGAGTCAATGATTCACACACACACAGCACTTGCTGAAGACAGAAGCTGAACGCTGTTGGGTTCAGGTGTGCTTTACAGTTTCCTGGTCGAATGACGTCTCCCGCCACTGAGTCACGTCCCCATGATGAAACTAATGTTAATGGATGAAGTTTCTAGATTAAACTCTCAGTTCATGCGGTCTAACTTGTTGCTGGATTATGGGATTATTGTAAGACCTTGATATAAGTAATATAGAGCTTTACATTTTATAAAGACTAAATCTTATTGCCTCAAGATGATTCCTAAAAATTTTCATTTTCTGCGGTTATCAACAGTTTTTATTAATTATTTATCGTATATTGTCATTCTAGATGCACTTCTGCTTCTATGAAATGATTCATAGCATCTTTAATAAGCCACAGTATTGATGTTAATGTAGTCGGGCTGATGATCACTGAGAGAGTGATATCCCTGACCGTGAATGCATGTGTGTGTATCCAGTGGATCAGCGTGCGTTCGCTCTGTCCAGTCCTGCCGTGTCGGACATCGGAGTGACCGCCGTCACCGCAGTGTTTCAGCCTCCGTGGCTGGGAGAGATCGACCCGTCCGACGGCTGGATATGGGCCGATAACTTCTGCCTTCTTGTGAGTCTCTGCGCTAACACACGCATCTCACTTTCATCTTCCTGCATGTTGTCATTATTTTGTCAGTTTCCACTGTTCTACACTAACCCGAGGGGAGGCCGTCTGACACTGATAGTGCTGATCATATCCCGTAGTCTATTGGTATCTGTGTGTAGGGTTAGTGAAGTCCGGCTGATCAACGACGACCCGATCCTGCTGCTGTTTCAGTGTGTGTGTGTGTGTGTGTGTGTGCAGATGCTGGGCGGGATCCCGTGGCAGGTGTATTTCCAGCGGGTCCTCTCGGCCTCCTCTGCGAGTTATGCTCAACTCCTGTCGTTCCTGGCCGCTTTCGGCTGCCTCGTCATGGCCATCCCATCCGTCCTGGATCGGGGCCATCGGGGCGTCCACAGGTAGAAACCTTCCCTCGCTCTCTTCAGTCCAACACGGGAGTGCCTTAAACTGCAGTTCCTCCACTGGCCACTAGAAGAGACTCAATCCCATGAACCTGCATGTTAAAATGCCCAACCTTTCCTGCAGGAAAAAAATCGTGTTTAGAGCCTGGCGCAAAAGTGGTTTTGGTCTATAGGGGGAGGAGGGGAGGCCTCTACACTATAGACTATGTTGTCTGCATTGATGCGCATTTACATGTGCCGAGGGTGCGGTGTGAAACCCGAGGGAGCGGTTCTGATAGGCCAATCACAGCACTTGCGTTCACGTAAAATTGACGCGTTGTTACATTTTTGGAGAGGTGCGCGTCAGGGTACGCTCGCTACACATAGCCTACGACATAGCTCCCGCGGGAGGTTGACACAGAAGTATAAATTGGCCTTTAGCATCACGTCACCTCAGCTAATCTCGCCTCTTTGCCAATTTCGTTTATCCGGGAGTGGCGTGCTGCCAAGATTGCAAGGCCACTACTTTGGGCTTCAAAAGCACTCTTCAGAAACACACGGGTGACGTCACGCACACTATGCGCAGTGCTGAGCACAGTCTCGGCAGACAGGCGTCCGCGCAGCAGCTCTGAGATCAGCCGTTGGCGGACTGCTGGTTCCAGATGCTGCTGTCAGGAACGATCCAGGAGTTTCTCTGAATCTACGGGGACTTCATTACTGTTGTTGATCGCAGAGTCTCAGTTAATCAGCAGATGTTCACTGAATGAAGACTGATTCACAAAAGGCATTACATCTAGTACAGCTAAATGAGCCATAGCATGTTTATTTTCTACTGTAGATTATATTGCACACAGTAATATATAATTGGTAACACTTTAGAATACGGTTCCTTTGTTAATGAATAACTACGCAAGAACCAATGAGTAACACAATATTAACAATCTACTGTAGTAACTATTATTGGTACCGCTTCCTTTTACAGTACAGTACTTACAGTGTACTTACCTAGAAAGTACTGCTAATATAAGGTAATTACATGGAACAGGGGTAGGTTTAGGGGTAGGTTCAGGGTTAGTACTAGTTTTTACCCAGTAATTGTAGTTACTAAAATAAGTACATAGCGTTTACATGCTAATGGGTAACTGGACTGTAAAAGGAAGTGTTACCCTATTATTAACTAACAAGAAACTCTTGATTAACAAATTAGTATGTAATAGCGCACAGATGAAAGTGTTACTAGATACTTCTATGGGAATTACTAATTATTTGGATGTGAATTATAAAGTGAAGATCATTGGAACTAACTAGTAATGACTCAAATGTTACTACATGATCTAGTCATGATTTGTGCAACCAAACACTAAAGTCATTTCAAGGGTTTGAGATTTCTGGTGAACTTTAGTATACTTTTAGAAAATTTCTTTAGAAGTATGTTTTTACATTTGAGTCATTGCCAGTTAGTGCCCATGATCTTCACTTAAGAATACAGATCCAAATAATTAGTAATTCCCACAGAAGTATGTAGTAACACTTTCATCTGTCCACTATTACTTACTAATTCATTAATCAGAGTTTTTTTGTCAATAGTAGTTACTAGATTGTTAATAAACTTTTTCAGTAGTTCTCAGGGAGGCATTCAAAAAATGTAGTTATTGATTAGTTTATAGTGAACGCCACTTTCATCCATGTGCTATTACTTACTAGTTCGTAAATCAGAGTTTCTTGTTAGTTAATAATAGTTAATAGATTGTTAATATTGTGTTACTCATTAGTTCTTGTGTAGTTATTCATTAACGAAGGAACTGTAATCTAAAGTGTTACCATATAATTAAAGGAGTAGTTCACGTCAGAATTGAAGTGTGTTCCGGTTCAGAAATGTAGAGTAGAGTGTAAATCTCCAACTCATTTTCTCCTCATACTTCAAAATCGTCCGACATCGATTGTTTTACATTTTATTAATTTATTTTCTAAATGGCATTTGACTCAGTCTTTACACGTTTGCTCTGTAAACACTGGGTCTGTTTTTACGCCTACGTCATGCTTGACCTTTCACCCTGATCACCTAATGTGTGTCGCATCACAGCTCGTGCAAGACCAGCATTAGTGGATAAAGTATATAAATGTGTATTTCTTTATAAAATATCCACTGGTTTGTCTAGATCAGTGTTTCCCAACCTGTTCCTGGCGGCACACCAACACTGCACGTATTCTTTGTGTCCTGAATCAAACACACCTGATTCAACTCATCAGGTCATTAACCCATGTGATTATGAGCTAATGAGTTGAATCAGGTGTTTTTGATTAGGGACACAAAGAATATGTGCAGTGTTGGTGTGCCGCCAGGAACAGGGTTGGGAAACACTGATCTAGATAGACTCTTACTCGGCTGGATCGTGTTCGAGACTTTGAAGCTGAAACTTTTTTTTCTCCACACCTTTTCTTGATTTTTCTTGATTTATGTTATTTTATTGTAAAGCACTTGGATCAATTTCGGTTGTGTTAAACTTATAAATAAAACTTGACTTGACTCTACTTCTGCTGTGTGTGTGATCAGACTGGAACCAGAACGTCGTACGGGCCGGTCCCCCGGTGGAGAAGGACGAGTCGGACATGATTCTGCCCATCGTGCTCCAGCACCTCTGCCCGCCGCCGTCTCGTTCCTGGGTCTGGCGCCGTCTCCGCCGCCGTCATGTCCTCCGCCGACTCCTCCATCCTCTCCGCCAGCTCCATGTTCGCCCGCAACATCTACCAGCTCGCTTTCCG
This sequence comes from Hybognathus amarus, assembly GCA_030378365.1. Classification (NCBI taxonomy): domain Eukaryota; kingdom Metazoa; phylum Chordata; class Actinopteri; order Cypriniformes; family Leuciscidae; genus Hybognathus; species Hybognathus amarus. The sequence continues at coordinate 457,514 of JAQIUQ010001698.1, read as the reverse complement.
CAGTCCGTGAGTCTGCTCATGTCCACTTATGGGTCTCATTCAGTCTAATGCACAAGCAATGTTAAACTGTAGTCTGTATATATGAAGATTATTGTTAGAAACTGAATAAGTTGAGTGGCCGTAAAACACGTGTGCTTGATGTGGGATGTGTTGTACATTAATGGATGCCAATGTTTTGCAGTCTGGGTCTATATAAAGGTGTTTGTTGTGTTGTACCTGGTAAGGTTTAAGATGATTATGTGGCAGCGATACAGAAATGTGTGCTTTAGTTTCTTAAAGCCCTTGTTTAGAAGCTTTGCAGGAAACACCCATCACAACAACTGGTGAAGAAAACGGAGAGAAGAGCCTGTAGAGAGAGAGAAAACGAGGCCACGAGTGTCTTTAGATCTTCCAGTTCTTCATGTTGTGCCAGTGACATTCGTTTTGTCTGATCAAATGCGTACAAATCCTAAATCATATTGTAGATTATGATGGCAGGATTTGAAATGCTTAAATTTGTCACTCGCAAAACAGTGGAGCTGTTGTGTTTGCGATACTTTTACTTCCACTGAGGGAAACTGTGTGTTTAAGGTGCACTCAGTGTGTGTTTGCTAACAAAAATCAATCTTTAAAATGACTAGAGACTTTACACATATCCGTCATCAAGAAACAAATGTTTCATTCACAACTTGTATGAGCGTAAATACAAACAGCAGAAGTCACATGACCTCAACATCAGCATCACTAAGCCTTCATAACTCTACCAGTCTTCACTTGTCAACAATGGAGCCAGACCTGGATGTTCAGACAGGTCACAACATTAACCAATATTATAAAACGGTCCAGTCCTTGATTCTGATTGGTCAATAGCTGTGTTTTATTCACAGTAAACCGCTTCACCCTACGGTTCTACGCATCACTACTCAACACCCCTAGCAACCACTCTTAGCAACGTAGACATGTTTGTTCTCACTGATATTGTTCACTGAAGCTTACAGAGAGTATTGTGAGAGATCGAGTAAGTGTGTGTACCTGCATGTACAGTAGACATAGCATCTTCCTCCAGGTCAGTCCTATATTCGTAATAAAATATCCATTAGGATGTCCACCATCATATCTTGTCCTTTTAAATGTTAAGGGGTTTTCCCGTGACACGTTAGTTGTTTATCAGTTGCGTCTTGCATCTCCTTGTTGACTAGTTTCAGTTCTGTCAGTATAAAAGTCTTCTCTACTGACTGACTCACTCATAAAGACAATGTTTGCCACCATCTAATGGAGAAATAACTTCTGTTGCTGTTCACGGTCAGGGTGGGACTATTTTTTCCAGTGGAAGGAAGGCTTTTAGTGATTTTACTTGATGAAAGTTGCATTGATACATATTTTTTGGCTTTAATATTTGTATTGGGGATTGACCATATTATATAACGCAAAAATGTACTCGAGACTGTGGTGTACGTTAAATAACTCTAACAACGCCCTTCAGCCGGGACTTATTCACCATCGAGTACCTTATAGAGTGCCGAAGTTACGACGTCACTCTGTAGGCCAAAAGGCAGAAGTGAGTTAGCACTTAGCACTACCGGTTCCCTCGCTCTAAAGTCTATGGGATTTTTGAAAGGGTTTTTGCTAAATCGCCTGAAATAAGGTCTGTGGTGAACAAAAGCCTCTAAATATTTTCACGTTTTGATCTATAACATAGAACACACAGTTATAACCTGCTTGTGGTTTTTTAAAACGTTATTGTGTCTGCTTGTGTTGTTTAAAAACTTTATATAGGCATCAAAATGTATACATTTTGTTTTAACTTGTAAAGTTTATCTTGATAGACAAAACGTGTAAGGGTCACAACTCTTTGTTGAACACAGATCTTATTTTTTGCGATTTTCCAAAAGTCTATGGGGAAAATGCACAGTTTTTCGATTCGAGGGAACCCATGCGCCACTAGCTTCTGAGTTGTCCTACAAAGTGACGTCATCACTTCGGCACTCTATTGCTTACGGATAATTTGCACTGATGAGTCGTTGCCAACAGGTCCGCCCTGACGTCGTGTGTGTGTGTGTCTCCGGCAGGCGTCGGACCGAGAGATCGTGTGGGTGATGCGGATCACCATCTTCGTGTTCGGAGCGCTGGCCACGGCCATGGCCCTGCTGACGGGCTCGGTGTACGGCCTGTGGTACCTGAGCTCGGACCTGGTGTACGTCATCATCTTCCCTCAGCTGCTCTGCGTGCTGTTCGTCAAGGGCACCAACACCTACGGCTCGGTGGCGGGGTACCGTGTTCGGGCTCCTGCTGCGGGTCGGCGGAGGCGAGCCGTACCTCCGGCTGCCTCCCTTCATCCACTATCCCGGCTGGCGGCCGCGGGAGAAGCAGCACCGGCTGACGCTGGAGGTGGAGCGCTACGTGGAGCAGAGGTTCCCCTACAAGACCGTCTCCATGCTCGCCTCGCTCCTGAGCAACGCCGCCTTCTCCTACCTGGCCAAATACCTGTTCGAAAGCGGCACTCTCTCACCCAGGTACGACTTCCTGGACGCTGTGCTTTCCAAACACAGCAAGGAGACGATGGACAAGACGACGCTGGTCACGCACGACAACATCGTCCTGTCGGAGCTGGCCGCGGTGAAGCCCTGCCACGGAAGCTCTCTAGCGGGAACGTTCGTGAACACAGACGTGCTGACGGACGAGGACACGGTCAGCCCCGACGCCGACGCCCAGCGGAGACGCTGTTGAAGACCACGCGGCGACGACTGAGACGGAACACTGGCCAAAAATTTACCATAATGTGACGTGACCTTTTGATGGTATGTCTGAAACAAGCTTACGTTTATTCACTTTTTTACAACTGTTATAGAACAACACGATTTCAAAAGCGTCGTCTCCTGTGTATGATCTAGATCCTCATGTCTCGTATTAGCCCACAGGGAAAGCAATCGGTGGCTGTCAAGCTCCAAAGATGATAGAAAAGTGTCCTCATTATATTCCAATATTAGCTGTCTTAGTATGCTTTTTGGGATATTCCCCCTCATGTAGTGTTTAATACAGCTGTGTGTGAATGTTAAAGGTCCACTAAGTTTCAAAGATAAAAAGAGTTTTCATCTAAAAGAAAAAAGTGATTCTGACCTGAAACAAGTCGTCTCACTTCCTGCTGAACCTGTAGATGTGTACTTCATTTGCATAATGCCTGCCTGTGGTATTGATTGGCTGAACAGCGTCTCTTAAGCTCCGCCCTCAAACACTGAGTTTGGTTTGTGTTGTTCGTGTCGAGGAGACGCTGTTTTCTGAGATTTATATAGTGAAACCCACATCACCGTTACTGTTCGTATCACTGTGATCAAGAGAAGAGCATTTTCAAATACTTCTAAACATTGTGTATGTATTATTGATATTTTTCGTCAGTTGTTTTGGCTGTTGGTCATAAGATGCAGGTCGTGTGTGTGTGTGTGTGTGTGTGAATTCCCTGCGTCTCTATTCATTACTTCCATGGCAGGAGCAACGGCACCACCTCATTACTGAGAAATATGTAGCTGATAAAAGTCACAGTTGCAGTATATATGTATGTGTGTGTGTGTGTGTGTGTGTAGAGTGATCTGCCAGCAGGGCACACACGGATGGGTTGTCTTCGCTGTGATCGGGCAGCCGCTGAGCTTGATGTAGTCTCCAGTGTTGCTGATCTGGATTTCCTCTATGGATATTAGAGAATGATGGATTAGTGAGCTTGGATCTACACTCAAACATGTTTGGGAATTAGCTAAAGCCTGGCTAAACTGGCTCAGGTGATTCGTTTCAATAAACCTTTAGGCAATGTCAGTCCAGTAACGCATAGCTAGGTTAAATATGATATATATAATATATTTTGTGTGAATTCAATCAGCAATCCCATCACATAGGCCATAGCTCTTTGGTTGGGACAGATGTTTAATACATTTGGCTGTGATATGTAGAAACTGAGAACATTGGCATACACTGGCCTGTCCGTGTGTGTGTGTGTGTGTGTGTGTGTTTGTGTGTGGCCCTTCAGCAGGACATGAGTCAGTGTCAACCAATGGCCGTCCCACAGGTCCGCTTCCTGACGCACTGATAACTCTACAGCCAGAGGGATTGCAGGGCGGCGATAGACTAATGCTCAATTACCCAGACTCCTTCACATTTACATGAGGGTTCACGTGTTAGACTGAGGGGGATTTACTGGGGTTTTGTTGAAGTCCAAATGCAAAGGTGCAGGACATTTCTTCAGTGTGTTCCCGGCTGGTCCTCGAGCTCTCTGCTGTATGGAGGCTTGCGTCATTCATCTTGTGAACTCGTGACAGCATTAAAAACACTTACATGTGTAATTTGTGTAAAAATTCACCCCGAGGCAAAGAGGTCATTCTCGCTCTAGAGAAAGTATACATACAAGATAACAATAGCAGAGTTGATAGAAACATGCAATGTTTTGCATTTTCTTTAGTTGAATTGCAAAAAAAAAAAAAAAAGTGAAACAAACAATATATTGACTTGTTTCGGCTCTTTCTGTAATGTCTAATCAATGTTCTCATCTGACAGTAAAATAATATCGTTGAGTCTTCGTTTAGAGCTGAACTCAATGGCAAATCAATATAATTGATTTTACTTAAGTCAATATATTGACTACTTTAGAAAATAGAAATAGAGTATTTTGTCCTTTGGATGGTGTTGTGGTGTGTGTTCAGGTGTGTTGACGTCTTTATTTGGCAGCCTAACTGGACTCCATACGTCTGTATCTGTGTGTAATATTCTGGAGATGATAGCAATCACAGCTTTAGGGAATATGAGTGAAACAGAAAACTTTAGGTGCTTTAATGAAAATGCTGTTTGTCTCTTTGGTCTTCTTAGTAAAGTGTGTCGTTGGAGAAACTAATGGTGTGTAAATCCTACAAATTTAACCTTCAATTACTCTACAACACTGAATGAAGAACCGTTCCTTTTTATTCAATAACTGTACTTTAATTACATGTAAGATTCTCGCACACATTATGAATGAAAGGCTGTGTTAAACAGCACTGTGTGTGTGTGTGTGTGTGTGTGTGTGTGTGTGTGTGTGTGTGTGTGTGTGTGTGTGTGTGTGTGTGTGTGTGTGTGTGTGTGTGTGTGTGTAGGTGCAAGTATGAGATATTTGCAGGACAGCTGCGTAAGAAGGAAATATCAAGTGTGACCTAACTATTTCTGCTTGTATTAATGTATTTAGCTGTTGTTGTAAAGTGTGTATTAGTGTGGTCGATGACGTATATCTGTCGTATCAAGCACAGCCGCTTCAGGACACAAGATCAGAAGTGTCATTTTTAAAACCGTTCAGGAGGAAATATTTATTTATTTATGTAATAATGCGATGAATATGTCAGCTATAGGAATTAAATTATATTGTTTGGCATTGCTGGCTATGTGTATTTTTTGATGAAGTGCAACTAACAGATGAAATGCTAAAGCTGAAAAGACGGGTGAGATTCCCAAAGCATCGTTAGCCAACTGTGATCGTAAGCTCCGTCGCGACCGACGAACACACCAGGAACTGCACAGATGTCAGAGTAAACCCAACCGGACGGGTTTGGGCATCAGTCATCAGTTACAGGACATCCGCTCGGACGGACAGTGTCACGGCGGGTCTGAGGTGAGTTTAGTTTGGTTTTTCATCATTTCCTCTGTTTGCATTAGTTTCTATGATTATTTGATTAATTGGCTACACCTGCTTCTTGTTTCTTTCATTGATTGTCGTTTGATTAGCCCTTAGTTTGAAGTGTTCTTGTCTGATCTAGTTACAGTCCAGATATTTGAATATTTCTCCTGGTCTTTTTGCCGGTTTCTGTTGTGTTGCCCGGTAATTAGTTTTAATTTGAGTGCTCTTTATACACTGGATGTGTCCACTACAGTAATAAATGGACTGTAAATATAACAGTTTACAGTTTATCTCTTTTGGACGGCCATGAAGTTTTGATGCCTAGCTGCTACCTGTCGCCCTGTTATGGTGAGGTTATAGTGGTGATAGTTTCCTCAAGCCTCTTGGTTTCTGCAATACCTCTGCCTTTAAACGGATATTTGTAAAGAAATAATTTTTTGCCCTGACGCTGTGGATTATGCTGTGAACTATCCTGGTTGTGTGGGTGGCTATTATACCTTTTTGCCCTCCTGGATTTTGGCTAACCGCGAGTAGCGGTGCTCAACCCGGCACTGTGTTGATGACCGTCATCCTAATGGAACAACATAGGATTTCCAGCGGTACTGAAATCCATTCGCAATAGGATCTTCTACCACGCCGAGCCCGGTATAACATTCATTTCTGACATACACAGTTTTCTTATTTCCCTTTGTACAATATACTCCAATGTTTTAGTTATTGGTGACTTTAATGTACATATGGGCTCCCAGACTTGCCGACTGGCAACTGACTTCAAACACACATTAGACTGTATTAATCTCCATCAGCTTGTTGATGTTCCAACACATACCAAAGGCCATATACTGGATTTAGTGATTACTGACTCTCTTACAGTAACTTACAGTTACTGGCCTCGAGGTATATGATGTTGGTGTCTCTGACCATCTGGCAACATTATTCAAAATTCCATTGTTGTGCTCTTTTCATAAACCAAAACGTCAGATGATTTTTCGAAATATCAAAAACATTGACTTCAACTCTTTTAGTCAGGATTTACATCTTCTTTCCCCTTCCCCAGATCTGTCAATGGATGAACTGGTGGATTTTACAATACCAGTCTTAACTCCATTCTTGACAGTCATGCCCCAGTTAAAAGCCGGACTGTCAGTTTCTCTAGGTCCGCACCCTGGTTTACAAGAGAACTCAGTGAGATGAAACAGTCTGGTCGTGTCCTGGAGCGGACCTACAAAAAATCTGGCCTGATGGTGCATAAAATTGCCTATCGAGAGCATCGTAGGGCCTATGCTGGAGCTCTTTCAAAGGCTAGTTCACAGCATTATTCTATGCTGATTAACAACAATGCAGGTGATTCCAAAAAATTATTTTCCACAATAAACCACATTCTCAAACCACAGACTCCATCATTTTTCAGCCATACCGACTCAAATTGTAATAAATTGATGAACTTTTTCACTTCTAAAATAGACTGTATCCATTCAGCTCTTTCTCCTCTCACATGTTCCATTCCTGACACCCCAACAGTAATGATCATGCAAAAATTGTCACATTTTTCATCTACAACGAGCAGGAGGTCGAGAATATTATCCGAAAATCTAGATCATCCACTTGTTGTCTTGATCCCTTCCCACCGCTCTGCTTAAAACTCATCATTCTTCCATTAGCCCTCTTATAACTAAATTGATAAATCTGTCACTGCAAACAGGAAATGTTCCAATAGCTTTAAAAACAGCTATCATTAAACCTCTTCTTAAAAAACCAACCCTAGATCCTGAACTTCTGTCAAATTACGACCCATCTCTAAGCTTTCATTCATTTCAAAAGTGTTAGAAAAAGTGGTTTCTTCCCAGCTTCATATCCTTCTCAGTTCCAATGGTTTGTACGATAAATATCAATCTGGTTTCCGCTCTCATTACAGCACAGAGACAGCCCTCCTCAGAGTGACTAGTGACCTCCTTATGGCCTCTGACTCGGGTTCCACTTCTCTGCTTATTCTTCTCGACCTCTCTGCTGCGTTTGATACTGTTGATCATCGTATCCTCCTTCACAGACTTCAGCATTATATTGGTCTTTCCGACACTTCCCTAAAATGGTTTCCGCTCCTATCTTACAGATAGGACTGGGTGTGTAGCCTTGGGGAAGGCAAAATCCTTACCTCACGTTGTTACCTGTGAGGTACCCCAGGGCTCCTGTAACTCCGTCCAACCCTTTTTACTATTTACACGCTTCCCCTTGGTCGTGTCGTCAGCAGGCATGGAATTCATTACCATTGCTACGCTGACGACACACAACTTTATCTTCATATCACTCCCTCCGGTTCCCCCTCTGCCATCATTTCCCGCATCACCTCATGCCTGGAGGAGATCGGGGCATGGATGAATCAAAACTTTCTGCAGATGAATGGCTCTAAAACAGAAGCCATCCAAATCGGAACACCTACACGATTACGTCTCGTCTCCGTTCACACTTGTTTCTTTTCTTGGCAACACTATTACTCTCTCTCCTTCCGTTACTAATCTTGGGGTCAAGTTTGACCCATACCTTTCTTTTGACAATCATGTCACCTCAATCTGTACAACCTTGTTTTTTCACCTTCGTGAAAAAACAAGTAATATTTCCAAACTGCGTTCCTCTCTTTCCTTCTCAGCTGCAGAGAATCTCGTCCATGCCTTTGTCTCCTCCAGGCTGGATTACTGTAACGCACTGCTGTGGGGAATCCCTGGTAGGAGCCTCCAAAAGCTCCAGTCTGCCAGGGTCCTAATGAGGGTGCGGAAACATGAACATATTACTCCTATTCTTAAATCCCTTCACTGGCTTCCTGTTCATTTCCGCATAGAATATAAGATCCTCTAGCACACTCACTACTGTTTGCATGGTGCGGCCCCCACATACCTCACTGATCTCCTTTCCCGAAACACCTCTACCAAGACTAGAGCAGGTAAACGGCATCTCCTCGTTATACCTAGGACACAACTTAAGACTATGGGCGACAGGGCTTTTAGAGCATCCGCTCCACGTCTGTGGAATGCCCTTCCAGAACAACTCAGAGCTCCCAAGACTATGGATGTTTTTAAAAAAGAACTGAAAACTTATCTTTTTAGGAAAGCGTATTTTTAAGTATTTTTATTTATTTCTGCGTATTCATTTGTTTTACGTAAGTGTCTGGATGTTTATTTGTTTTATTTTCTTTTTTACTTCTGTAAGCACTTTGAGATTTGAAGTCAAATGCAAAGTGCATTATAAATAAAACTCATCATCATCATCATTTAAAGGCATGAAGAAATCTTAAGGAATGGGTAAAACTTTAAATATGTCATTTTGGTGATCAAAGATGAAACTTAAGTTATTTTAGTTCATTTGTGTGGGTGAAACTGGTATCAGAGCTCTGTCTCATGTGTTTTTCACTGATAATGTCCATCTGTTCCCAAAGCACTTGTCCTCTGTAGCGTCAGTGCACTCTATATCTCAGTCCATCACACACACCTACGGACAAATCACAGTCTCCAGTTCAGCCATACACTTTTGCTTGCGGAGAAACTGAAGCTCAAACTCTACATGGTCCACGAGTCGAAGACACTTCTGGAGGCGTTGATGAAAGGCTATTAAACCTTATTGAGTACAGCTGACAAAAACAAAACTAGTGCTATTGATCCAATCACGAAGTCCTGAAACTGCACTGCATCTGTCCTCTTCTGCACACACACAGACACACACACACATAGACTCTGCTGGTTTCCACATGATGGATGCCGTTCCCTCTGCGCTGATGAAAGATGGGTCTGTCCTATCGGCTCTGTCTGAACACTGGCCAAACTTTGAGTTTAGCAACAATTTTACAACACCAGTTATCATCTCTGAACGTTATACCGATGGCTAATTACGAGAATAGATGTGTTCCATAGAGCACTATCACGGTCACTTGTTTTCAACATGATATATTGTGAGATTTTGTCTGCCAGCTCTATAGCATGTAGACCGGAGAGCTTCTGAATGGTTGAATTGTAGCATTATTACAACCAATGTTTACATGTCTCCGTCTCCTCCCGAGGAGCAAAAGGCTTTAAAAGCAGAAGTCTTTAATGTACAAGCACTGACCCGGAACGACTGCTGCTTGTTTTAAAGCCTCAAACAAAGGCGGAGGTGGAACTGAAGGAGAAGCAAATTTGCTGAGATGCTTCAGATGTTTGCGGATGAAAGCCTGGAGTGCCGAAAGTGCCGGTGGCATTCGGACTGAGTGCTCGACTGAAGCATGTGATGCTGACGTTACAGCGGAGGACACTGCTAATACTTCAGACGGAGAACGGTTTCATTTTACATGTTAATTTGAGCAATATAGCCTTTCATCACTGGCATCAACCAGTGCTCTAACAGCCTTTGCAATCATGAAATGAACCCCAGTTCCCTGTCGTGTGCTGTGGGTAACCGGACTCGTCCCGCTCACTGCTGTCTCTAATGAACCCCAGTTCCCCGTCGTGTGCTGTAGGGTAACAGGACTCGTCCCACTCACTGCTGTCTCTAATGAACCCCAGTTCCCCGTCGTGTGCTGTAGGGTAACAGGACTCGTCCCGCTCACTGCTGTCTCTAATGAACCCAGTTCCCGTCGTGTGCTGTGGGGTAACCGGACTCGTCCCGCTCACTGCTGTCTCTAATGAACCCCAGTTCCCCGTCGTGTGCTGTGGGGTAACCGGACTCGTCCTGCTCACTGCTGTCTCTAATGAACCCCAGTTCCCCGTCGTGTGCTGTAGGGTAACCGGACCCCGTCCGCTCACTGCTGTCTCTAATGAACCCCAGTTCCCCGTCGTGTGCTGTGGGGTAACCGGACTCGATCCCGCTCACTGCTGTCTCTAATGAACCCCAGTTCCCCATCGTGTGCTGTAGGGTAACCAGACTCGTCCCGCTCACTGCTGTCTCTAATGAACCCCAGTTCCCCGTCGTGTGCTGTAGGGTAACAGGACTCGTCCCGCTCACTGCTGTCTCTAATGAACCCAGTTCCCCGTCATGTGCTGTGGGGTAACCGGACTCGATCCCGCTCACTGCTGTCTCTAATGAACCCCAGTTCCCCGTCGTGTGCTGTAGGGTAACAGACTCGTTCCGCTCACTGCTGTCTCTAATGAACCCCAGTTCCCCGTCGTGTGCTGTAGGGTAACAGGACTCGTGCCGCTCACTGCTGTCTCTAATGAACACCAGTTCCCCGTCGTGTGCTGTGGGGTAACCGGACTCATCCCGCTCACTGCTGTCTCTAATGAACCCCAGTTCCCCGTCGTGTGCTGTGGGGTAACCGGACTCGTCCTGCTCACTGCTGTCTCTAATGAACCCCAGTTCCCCGTCGTGTGCTGTAGGGTAACCGGACTCGTCCCGCTCACTGCTGTCTCTAATGAACCCCAGTTCCCCGTAGTGTGCTGTGGGGTAACCGGACTGATCCCGCTCACTGCTGTCTCTAATGAACCCCAGTTCCCCGTCGTGTGCTGTAGGGTAACCGGACTCAGTTCCGCTCACTGCTGTCTCTAATGAACCCCAGTTCCCCGTCGTGTGCTGTGGGGTAACCGGACTCGTGCCGCTCACTGCTGTCTCTAATGAACCCCAGTTCCCAGTCGTGTGCTGTGGGGTAACCGGACTTGTCCCGCTCACTGCTGTCTCTAATGAACACCAGTTCCCCATCGTGTGCTGTAGGGTAACCAGATTCGTTCTGCTCACTGCTGTCTCTAATGAACCCCAGTTCCCCATCGTGTGCTGTGGGGTAACCGGACTCGTCCGCTCACTGCTGTCTCTAATGAACCCCAGTTCCCCGTCGTGTGCCGTGGGGTAACCGGACTCATCGCCGCTCACTGCTGTCTCTAATGAACCCCAGTTCCCCGTCGTGTGCTGTGGGGTAACAGGACTCGTTCGCTCACTGCTGTCTCTAATGGAACCCCAGTCCCCGTCGTGTGCTGTGGGGTAACCGGACTCGTCCCGCTCACTGCTGTCTCTAATGAACCCCAGTTCCCCGTCGTGTGCTGTGGGGTAACAGGACTCGTTCCGCTCACTGCTGTCTCTAATGAACCCCAGTTCCCCGTCGTGTGCTGTGGGGTAACCGGACTTGTCCCGCTCACTGCTGTCTCTAATGAACACCAGTTACCCGTCGTGTGCTGTAGGGTAACCGGACTCGTCCCGCTTACTGCTGTCTCTAATGAACCCCAGTTCCCCGTCGTGTGCTGTAGGGTAACCGGATTCGTTCGCTCACTGCTGTCTCTAATGAACCCCAGTTCCCCATCGTGTGCTGTGGGGTAACCGGACTCGTCCCGCTCACTGCTGTCTCTAATGAACCCCAGTTCCCCGTCGTGTGCTGTGGGGTAACAGGACTCGTTCCGCTCACTGCTGTCTCTAATGAACCCCAGTTCCCCGTCGTGTGCTGTGGGGTAACCGGACTCGTTCCGCTCACTGCTGTCTCTAATGAACCCCAGTTCCCCGTCGTGTGCTGTAGGGTAACCAGACTCGTTCCGCTCACTGCTGTCTCTAATGAACCTGGACGCTCTCTTTGCATGGCTCAGCACTGCTCAGATTGATCACTTACTGATGTGAGGTTAAAACACAATCTTCTGTGTCTGTCTTGCCTCATTAAACGAGGTACTGTTACACTGTGTGTACAGTATATAATCAGGGTAAAGTGAGTCGTTAGTGTATTCCTGATCGGCTGCATGACAGTATTGTATTACAAAAGAGTTTTTAAGTGCCATCATTGCAAAAGAACCAATAGTCCCTGTTATTTTAAATCAGGTTAATAATGAATACGAGTTCTGTGCAGTGATACACACAAACACACACACACACACACACACACACAGATGTTTTACGTCACAGCTGGTACTCTATCGTGGATAATTGGATCCTGTCAGGTCTCGTGGCGAATCAGCAGATTTACAGTGACGCCTGCATCTCCTCTCCATTGCTTCGCTGGCCTCAGTTCATGCTGTCCGTCACTGGCTCTCGCAGCCTTCTGACAAGTCGTTTCAGTTTGGCATTGGTCCTAACTCATGCCTGCGTGTGATTGGTGGGCTTGACGTGACTGCTGACGCTGTGTTTGAGTGTGAGGGATGTTCGCTGAGGTCACGGGGGTATTGATGTGCCGATTCTCCTGCAGATGAATGATGTCTCTGACACGTAATATTGGCCGTATATTTCCTGACTCGAGTGAAGGAATGATCTCAGAGGCGTTGTGTGAGCTGTCATGTGGACAGTGATGGACAGGCCTCTGGATTGATGCTGTTTGCCTTCATATGTCCCTCTGTGTGTGAATGCTGTGGTCATCTGTGACTGTGAGGATGTCCTCGCTCACAAATCATTACCGTTTTACCGCCATTCGTAAGTTGAACGTGTCTGGCTGACAGCGTGAAGCGCTTACTTTTAGCTGTACAAACTCGTCATGCTGCTTTATATTGTAAACTTGTTTTTCTTACCATATTCTTTTAAAGTATTGTCGTAATCATAAACCCAGTTTTACTGTTGACTACTTTGATATTCTCAGTGATTTTCCTACAGTGGCTGATGAACCGGAAGACATTGACAGAAAACACCTGTATGAGGTAGAAAAAAAGACCAAAGTTTAAAACCATAGAAGATTCTACAGTAAATATACTCAATTTATGTGTATTTTGAAGTGTGTGTGTGTGTGTCATTTTATTATTTTACATTACACAGTTTGGTGTACTTCTCCTTGGCCAATGCGATTATACTGAGATTAAGGCAAAAAGAGTTCATGTTGACAATATTGAGTGACATGAATATAATTCAGTATATCAATGGTCAAAAACATCAGAATGTAGACATTTAAGGTGTATCCATAGAAATCTGTTGTGCATTTGACACAAGTAGTTTAAAACAGTGGCCAGTAACAAACTTTATTCTATCATCATATATCGTGGGCATTAGGGATGTAAATAATGCCAGTAAAAATAACCACAATTCTTAGTGAATAATCAGAATAATGAAAATTGTGTTTAAACAGGAGTGAAGGAGTGGTGATGTAAATATCGTACTGTGTTTAAGTGCTTTGATTAACGTAAATGATCCCGTTATAGGTATCGTGTTCTGTGGACATGACTGTGCTGTGACTGCGGGATCAATTGAGGAAATGAAGCTCAACGATTGTGTTGTACTGGTCAGCGGGAAAGAGAAGAGCATCTGCTCACCACCTGCAGTCACAACATCTCCGGTCTCCATAAACGTCATTCATATCGACTTTAATCAAGTCAGAGGCTCTTTATAGATGCGGACGCTGCCGATCCTGCGGTGAGAGACACCAGAAGCCTGCTAACAGAGGAGAGCGGCCACAAACTAGCGCCTTTCACCTCCATTTGTGTAAATCTACTCTAGGGGTCAGAGTATTTATGTTTTCCTGCATTCATTTCACATGTCTAGTACAATTATATGGTTTTGTCTCATTAATATGGTGTATACTTTTTATTTATTAACCCTGGACGAATGTAAGCGAAATGTGACACATGCCCCATAGGTGGTGCTCAGTGTAACATGAACACATGATCTTTTTCATTCTCCTCTATATATTGTGTTGATATGGCAACTAGTAAATAGTTTCGTCATGCTATTGACGGGGAAATATGCCCCCTACTAATGTGCATATTTCCAATAGCATTCATAACTGGAGATAAGACATGTCATTTTCTTAATATCATACATATCTGCAAACACAAACATGTTGCAAACTACTACATTTAATAGTTAAATAAGAACATTGCAAATGAAGCAAATAATTGTAGAAGTTCTTCATAGAATGATTGCAGTAGTTGTGTTTGCACTGACTTTGCAGAGCGTGCACACACACACTCATGCAGGCTCACACACACACACGGACTCAGCCCTGCAGGCTCTCACACACACACACACACACACAGACTCAGCCCTGCAGGCTCTCTCACACACACACACACACACACAGACTCAGCCCTGCAGGCTCTCTCACACACACACACACACACACACACGGTGAGCGAAGCGTTGGGGGAAGTGGTGTCTTATTTATGCTGCCATTACACATGTCATATTCACGACTGCGCTGTTTGTAGAAGAGAAATGACGTCGAGGTTTAATGACTGTTGTGTAAAACTTGTAAATCACCTGTAAAACAGTCGAGCAGAAAACTAACAAATCCACCGACGCCAAAGAAACTGTAGAGATGAACGAGTGTGTGGGCGTTTATCTGACAGTTGCTATTACCTTTAGGCCATCAGGATGGTTTACAGAGAAGAAAACCCAGTGTGTGTGTGTGAGGCTCATCTGTCCTGCTAACACACGGCCTGTGTGTGTGTGTGTGTGTGTGTGTGTGTGTGTGTGTGTGTGAGACTCATCTGTCCTGCTAACACAGTGCCTGTGTGTGTGTGTGTGTGTGTGTGTGGTGTGTGAGGCTCATCTGTCCTGCTAACACACGGCCTGTGTGTGTGTGTGTGTGTGTGTGTGTGTGTGTGTGTGTGTGTGTGAGGCTCATCTGTCCTGCTAACACACGGCCTGTGTGTGTGTGTGTGTGTGTGTGTGAGGCTCATCTGTCCTGCTGAAACACACGGCCTGTGTGTGTGTGTGTGTGTGTGTGTAGGCTCATCTGTCCTGCTAAACACACGGCCTGTGTGTGTGTGTGTGTGTGTGTGAGGCTCATCTGTCCTGCTAACACACGGCCTGTGTGTGTGTGTGTGTGTGTGTGAGGCTCATCTGTCCTGCTAACACACGGCCTGTGTGTGTGTGTGTGTGTGTGTGGAGGCTCATCTGTCCTGGCTAACACACGGCCTGTGTGTGTGTGTGTGTGTGTGTGGAGGCTCATCTGTCCTGCTAACACAGTGCTGTCACAGCAGTCGCTCTGGGCCGGCGTGTGGAGCGCTGCGTTGAGGACTCGTTGGGGCGTAGACAGATGGAGAGAGGCGATGTCAGCCGGGTGGAGGTGGACAGATAGATCTGCTGTCACTGACCTCTGACTCTTATTTATCTGATTGTTTTCTTCCGGCTCCTCTATGAATCAGAGCTGACGGGGGAAATACACCGCCATCTTTTCCTGAGGCGGTCGAGACTTCCAACTACCAAAGCTTATGCGTTTCACGACCAGTACTGACCAAAGCTTCAACTGCTTTATTTCTGTGGAACTACAGTACAGATCAGTTCATAAACAGGGAAATAACAGAATCAATGAAGCAAACTTTATCAAATATCAGACAAATTCACATTCTGCTGTAAGGCAGCTCTAAAAACACAATAGTGTTCGATAGTTTTCATGATAGTGCAGTTATAGCAATATTACTGAATAATCATTGTATTTTAGTTTAGTAGTTTGTAGTTTGCTGAGCTAGTTTGATTGTGCTTCTAGAGATTTCAAAGAAAGTCTCTGTCCCAGCCAGCAATATTCATAATTTCTCCATATCGGTTAACTATGTAAGCAATAAGATACGAGAGGCTGTGCTGTATGGTGAATAAGTAACGGCTCAAGGGCGTTGTTAGGCACGACGCGAAGCGGAGTAACCCCTTCAGCCGTTACTTATTCACGATACAGCACTTGCCTCGAGTATCTTATTGCTTTTATAAAATGGTTGCCAAACAATATTTAAGTAAAAAACAATGTTAGTGCAACTTTCTTGAAGTAAAATCACTAAAAGCCTACCTTCCGCTGGAAAAAATAGTCCCTGAAGCGTGAACAGCAACAACGTTCCAATGTGTAAAATGCATGAAAGCTCAAATAAAAACAACACAGAACCGCAGTGTTGCGCAGCGATCAATAGAACCGTTGGGTGAAGCGGTCTAGAGCCGTGTTTTATCGTGAATAAAGCACAGCTCTTGACCAATCAGAATCAAGGATTCGAACTAACCGTTTTATAAAGACCCGATATTGTCCAGCTGAGTAACATAGCCAAAATAACTTTGAACTTGGTTGCATGTCGTTTTTGCTAAAATAACTTGAGATGTGTGATATTCCATCATGTAAGCAAAGTAAACAGTGATTACAAGGTGTTTTGTTTCACTAATTTCCTTTATGTATCTAATTGATGGATTGTCTATTCTTTGGCGATGGTTTAGACGTCTCTTACATTTTCACTGACAGCCTAAATTTTGCCGTATTTTAGTCGTCTGGGCTGTGTTTGGACGACTACTATACATCTTTTAAACGTTGAATTGCTTACAGGGATGTTTCATTACGGTCATGAACAGATCTCTAAGCGTTATCGGCGTCTTCACTGTGTTGATCTCAGCTGGTTCTGTGCCTTCAGATCGGCTTCTCTGATAGACTGAACAACAGAGACATCATCTCATGCTTTCAGGACAGCATTATCGGTTAACGTGTACTGTGTACTGAACTTTTTTCTTCTAAAGTGTAGAGAAAAAACAAAGAGACTGCATAGACAGAGAAATATTAAACAAAATGTATAATCTTTGGAAAGTTGGGTCGCTCTCTCAAATAGAGGAAAGTGAGCTCCGGTCCTTAAACTGAAAACTGGACGACTTGTATATCAGCAAGACTAGCGGATCTATTGTGCGTTCAGGAGCTAGAATTGAACTATTTGCTTTAGTGTATGCAAAAATATTAAAATCCAGATTAAATGAAATCATTAATGAAACTCAAACAGGTTTCATTAAAAACAGAGACATTAGTAATAACATACGTCTTATAATTGGCCTTCTAGACTATTGATTCAGGGGCTCTTATTGCGTTGTTAGATTTTATTAAGATTGAATCTGTCGAACACGACTCTTACTTCACTCACTCAAAGCTTTTGCTTATAATTTATTTATATTATATAAATGTTTTACACAGATATGATTTGCTCTATTATTCTTAATATGGGAACCTGTAAAAGATTTGGGATCCACCAGAGGCATACGCCGAGGCTGTCCGATCTCTCCCTTTCTGTTTGTATTAGTGGCCGAACTTCTGTCTGTTCACATTCTGAATAATCATATCTGAATAATCATATCTGAATAATCATATCTGCGACTGAGACAATTTCTGAACTGGCAGATGACACTGCTTTATTTCTGAGAGATAAGATCGCAAGTTAAAACGGCCCTGGTGTGTATTTCCACATTTTCCCAATCCTCTGGCTTACTGTTAAATCTAAATTAATGCGAAATATTATTTTATTCACGATTCTATATATATAATTGTTGAAAACATACCAGGAAAGGACTCATTGGCATTCATATTTCTAAAAATAAACATATACGTGAACAATTGAATTTTATGCCTAAAATAAAAGGGACTGTGTGATAACAAAGGGATTGACTTTGGGAGAGTTTTGCTTTCCAGATTTGTTTCTCTCCCTTTATATCAGTGATAACACTTCCAAAGTAATGAATAAAACCTTTCTTGACTTATTTGGAAAAAGGACAAGTTAAAAAAGGACAAGAATCGGGTAAAGAATTGATGGTGGCTTAGAGATGTTAGATTTTTTTTATATTAACAGTAACTTTAACCTTAACTGTCAGAGAAATGAACATTCATTATGGTTCTCTATTCCTCAGTCCATTTGCAAAGAGCTTGAAAGGATTACCAGCTTACCTTTCTATTGAGATGTAACTATATCCCTGGGAAATTACCAATAGCTTGTTTTCATATGACGTCACGCCACCGCGCGAAAATGCAGATGGAGGGCAGGAAGTGATTTGCTCTATTTAGAAAGAACTATAACACACTCAACATGCCTGTGTTTTGTGTTGTTTATGGTTACTTAAATTGATCAAACCACAAGGAGTTTTTATCGTGTACCTAAAGTTGCTGTTCATAAGGGGAAATGCTAGAAACTGACAGAAAAAATCTGGAAAACGGCTTGCAAACCAAAGTCTGCGGTCGGGAGGAGCCGAATGGGAAAATGCCTGTGTGTGTGTGTGTGTGTGTGTGTGTGTGTGTGTGTGTGTGTGTGTGTGTGTGTGTGTGTGTGTGTGTGTGTGTGTGTGTGTGTGTGTGTGTGTGTGTGTGTGTGTGTGTGTGTGTGTGTGTGTGTGTGTGTGTGTGTGTGTGTGTGTGTTTGTGTGTGTGTGTGTGTGTGTGTGTGCGCAGTGATCACTTTGTCAAAGGTGAGTTAATACAACAATTGAAGTGGCTATGTTTGTGTAATGTGTAATGTTTCCGAACTTTGTAAAGTCAAAGTATGTCTGTAAGATGAGGTAGTTGCTGATATCTACCGCCTCAATGGCTGGAAAATCTTTCAATTCAGTTGAAAAATCGCTCCTCTTCATAGACGTAAAGAATCACGTCCAGCATATGTTTGATTTTTTGTTTACATCTTTCTCTTGTAATAGTGTATAAAGTACAGTACGGACTTTCCTCCATCTCGTCCATTGTGCTCTTTACTCCCTCCATCTAAATTCCACGCGTCATCATAATCACGTGACTGAAACCCAGCTATTAATCTATACACATTTCACCAGCAAGTGTTATTAGCTTGGAAAGTTGGTTTGCATCACAATTTTTCTCCTCACAAAATACTTCTCTGGAATTATTGTCTCATTACTTCTATGAGAAAATCTGTATTTTTACAAGCCCGATCTCATTAAAGTTAGTAGCTATGGCACGAATGTCATTTCTCGTGGCATTTATATGCCAAAAACAGTTTTTGTGTGTTAATGGCATCGCGATTTTCGCGTTAAGTTTCGCACTTTTTGGCGTATAATATGCACGAACTCCCCACCCCTCCCCCCTAAACCTAACCCAGGGTTTTTAGTGCGATACCATATACACGCAAAAAACATTTTTGGCATATAAATGCCACTTGAAATGACACTCGTGGTATAGATACACGTGAGACTGTGTTGATTTTAACACAAATGGTTTGAAAAAGATGTACTTTGTCATGGATTTGTTTGATGAAAATGGAAATGTTTTGTCTTGTGAAGATTTTATGTTTTCCTGTAATTTCCCCATTCCAGCTCAAGAGTTTCAGCTGTGAAAGCTGTTCCAGATGGGGTGAGACACTTGATGAAGAGTCTCCTTACGTATGGCAGTAACAAGTTAATCTTGGATGGTATTTAATGGATGTTTATGTATGTTTATCTAATATATGAACATTGAGTGTGTCAATAGGAAAAAGGAAGAAATATTTAGCACTTTTCCCCTCTTCTCTCTTCTCTTGTTGTTCCTTTTTTGTTCTGTTTAACTTGTTTCAGCACATGTGATATTTGTCATCTGAAGCCTTCTTGTTGTGTTCTTCATAATAAGGATCTGCTCGTCAGCGCCTCCTAGTGGAGTTTGTGAAGATGTTAACTGTGAAGTGAGCACACAGACCATCTGAGATGATGTGAAACAAACTCCGGCTGTGTTGAATCTGGAGATCTTCATTGTGTTGATTAACAAGGTTAACTTTTTGTCTCTCGCTCTCTTTTTTACGAATATGACTTTCAGGATTTATGTTCATGTTCTTACTTTATTTTTTCAGGCAAAGTGATCAAAAAAACTGAAAAGACCAAAAATGTCCAGAGGCAGAAGGGTTAAATTATTATTTATTGATCAAATGTAGTCATTTAAAGGACTGAGAACTTGTGGTGTGTGTGTGACATATCTTATAGTGTTTGGGAGATGTGTTTGACATGTGGAGGCAATGATGGTCATTTAACCTGTTTTAGTTTAACCAGTCCCATCCTCGAAGAGTTATTTAGTCTTCAACAAGTGACTCATGAGAAGACCAGAGGAGGGTTGGAGAAGTAATCCAGAGTCTGAGACTCAATGATTCACTGGAGGAAAGTAACGCATGTATACTTATAACTAATATACAACGCATGCTAAGACTGCCAGGTCCGTTGGTCTTCTATTGGTGAGTTGTGTGTGTAGGTTCAGTCGGTGTACTGTCATGTTCATGTTTGCGTGAAGCCAGACTGAGGTTCAGTTTAATCAGTGTGAGTCCCAGAGGCAGCAGGAGTCTGATTGAGCCAATCACAGGTGGAGACGGACCACCGCAGGGATATATCACTCCAGTCTCCTGCTGTCAACTCACACTGATTAACACACACACACACACACACAGTGACGTTCCTCTGAAGGTCCGACTGAATTGTGAGTGTTCTGGGATCGTGTTCGAGACTTTGAAGCTGAAACTCACATCTGGACCTTCGACCTGTTGGACCCCATTGAAGACACTATATGGAGAACCATCCTGGAGTGTGTTCCTCAAAAACATCTATTCCCTTTTCAACTGAAGAAAGACAGACATGAACACCTTGGAGAGTAAATGATCAGGATGTTAGATCTGTTTACTGTGGATCAGGACTGGGCGACTGGTGTCAGCTCATAATGGTGTCGACAGTGACATTGATTAGTAGTCGTTGAATGCTCCTCATTACTGTAATTAAGAAACACAGCTGCACATAACGGCTGAATTCTCCTCCTTCACATCTGGTGCCATTTCAAAGGAAGGAAATTAAGATGCGCAATTATACAAAGGAAAAGCCTGCGTGATCCCTCACACATGCTCAAGGATCTGTCAGGATGTTAGGGTTTTAGTGATAGACTGTCCAGAAACTGATTACGTGAGCGTTCACTCATGCCCTGTGTTGCGTGTGAATGATCTAACTCTGAACTTTGACTTGAAACATGAGGATCTAATCTCTAATCTCCTCTGGACATACTGTGAGCGGCGGAACTGAACGAGCTCGTCTGCCACGTCATTCCCACTCATTTAGCCTGATAATTCGATCACGAGGGGAAGTAAATCAGTCAGTAGATCCATTAAGGGTTAATCATTAGCTGCAGAGGATTATGAATGACAGCTGATCTACAGGTGTGTTTGTATAACAGACGCTTCACATCTGCCACGTTCAGCCTCTGATCTTCTCCTTTCTCTTTCTGCTCCATTTAAAAGGGCACTTGGCAACTATTTCAACTCAATAAAACCGTTTAGAAATCATTTGAATGGTTCAATAACCTGTTCTGGAGATAATGGTGACTTTCCCCAGTCCCCCCAGCGTCCCCAAGCAGGAAACCAACTGAACGTCCCGGTAAGCTGGAAATGGAAGTCTCGTGAGAAGCGAGAACGAGCGAGAAACACAAACTGCTTTATGGCAATTGGACATAATTCTATGATACTGTGATGATGTATTACCCACCCGGTAGACACAGCTCCACACAATAGAGTTGGCCGGATCTGATAATAACAAAAGCACCTGAGCAGCGGTAGAAAGCGGGAGGAAGGTGCTGCAAGTGAGTTTTTTCATGAGTGTTGTGAAAATATACGCTCCACAGCAGTAGGGGCGCTGATGAGAACACATGCAACAACAAAAATTGAAAATCAGCAAAGAAATGACTAGAGTTGCCAACTGCCCCTTTAAACACAACTGAGTTTGGCTCGTTCAGGAAGAGTTGAATGACAATCCTGAACCTCATATGCTACGTTCTTCACTAAAGACCAGCACCAGGACCATCACCAGGACCATCAGCAGGACCATCACCAGGACCAGGACCATCACCAGGACCAGCACCAAGACCAGCACCAAGACCAGCACCAAGACCATCACCAGGACCAGCACCAGGACCATCACCAGCACCAAGACCAGCACCAAGACCAGCACCAGGACCATCACCAGGACCATCACCAGGACCAGCACCAAGACCAGCACCAAGACCATCACCAGGACCATCACCAGGACCATCACCAGGACCATCACCAGGACCATCACCAGGACCATCACCAGGACCATCACCAGGACCCATCACCAGTACCAGGACCATCACCAGGACCATCACCAGCACCAGGACCATCACCAGGACCATCACCAGGACCATCACCAGGACCATCACCAGGACCATCACCAGGACAATCACCAGGACCATCACCAGGACCATCACCAGGACCATCACCAGCACCAAGACCAGCACCAAGACCATCACCAGGACCATCACCAGGACCAGTACCAGGACCATCACCAGGACCAGGACCATCACCAGCATCAAGACCAGCACCAAGACCAGGACCAGTACCAGGACCATCACCAGGACCAAGACCAGCACCATCACCAGGACCATCACCAGGACCATCACCAGGACCAGGACCATCACCAGCACCAAGACCATCACCAGGACCATCACCAGGACCAGGACCATCACCAGCACCAAGACCAGCACCAAGACCAGTACCAGGACCATCACCAGCACCAAGACCAGGACCATCACCAGGACCAAGACCAGTACCAGTACCAGGACCATCACCAGGACCATCACCAGAACCAGTACCAGCACCAAGACCAGCACCAAGACCAGCACCAGGACCATCACCAGCACCAAGACCAGGACCATCACCAGGACCAAGACCAGTACCAGTACCAGGACCATCACCAGGACCATCACCAGAACCAGTACCAGCACCAAGACCAGCACCAAGACCAGCACCAAGACCAGGACCATCACCAGGACCATCACCAGGACCATCACCTGGACCAGTACCAGGACCATCACCAGTACCTGGACCAGTACCAGGACCATCACCAGGACCAGTACCTGGACCAGTACCAGGACCATCACCAGTACCAGGACCAGGGATCACATCACTCCTATTTAGAGTCCTGACAACGGCTCCCAGTCCAGGTTTCGTGTTGATTTTAAAATGATCATGCTCACTTATAAGGCTTCCCATGGCCTGGCTCCTCAGTATTTGTCAGGAACTTGTAATCCTGTACATCCAGCACTTGATCTCCACTGAAGCTGGTCTTCTAACCCGTCTCTGATCTATGGCTGATGATGGGGCTTTCTCTCCGTTTGCCCAGAGCTGATGACCTCTCTGCCCTCTGAGATCAGGCAAATGCACTCTCTGGGTGTTTTTAAAGCTTCCCACAAAATGTACTTTTTAGGGTAGCTTTTATTTGATTTATTTGAATACTTTAACTATATATATATATATTTATATACCATTTACTTATTAAACTCTTTTTGATAACATGTTATATTTGTATTGTATATTTTGAATGTACTTCTCTTTTATAAATGCTTAATTCTTTTATAATTTTCTTTTATATAAATAAAGTTTATTATTATTATTATATTATTAAAAGGCTTTTTTCGTTTACTTTTTAAAGTACTTCATTATTGACACTACAGTAAATTTTCATTGTCACTGAATTATTGGTATGTTTTGCTGATTTTATGAAATTATTGTAAAAAACTGGGTGGACAATGTGAAAACAGCGTGACAACAATAATCGGGTGGAGAAGTGGTCTAAAGCATGAATGGGTGGATGGATGATTTCCTATCACTCATATACAGACAGTTACATTATTACTTTAGTTTGAACTGGATTAAGGTAGGAAAAAAAATGTAAAATATTGCCAACGAACTTTAAACAAACTTTAAACTTCTTTTATTTTAAACATAAAATCCTTTACGATCACTGTTCACTCAGTGTCCACTGTGTTAGCTCTTCTGAAATAACAGAAGGACCTTCTGAGCTAAAACCAGTCACTGCAAAGCAGAATCAGGCTAACATAGAAGGATTATAACAAACAATTGCATGGTCTTTAAAATTGTAATTTAAAAAAAAGTTATTATTTTTTAATTATTTTAGACCATGAAAACGTCTATGTTAGCCTGTTTTTGCATTTCGTAACTCTTTACCAATATATGCACAACAATGTAAAATAAATAGATAAAAAATATATAGAAATAGTTGAATTTATTGTGAAATTGGGCTACACATGCCAGGGGATAGGCTATATGAACAAAGGTGATATGTGGAGGTTCAAAATGCTGTATTTTTTTAATTATCTTTTTTAATCAACTTAAACATGCCTAGATATCAAATGGTGTTATTAATTTATGATTAAAACAAGTTTGAAATTCCTCATTCATTTATTGCTCAACATTTAAGGCACTAAGATCTTGATCTTTACTGGGTTCACCAATCAAGTATATATTAGCAAGTATTTATATAGCATAAAAACATAATATCAATGTTCGTTTCTTAGTGGAAAACATCCATGTTTGGTAGACATGATCAAGGGTATTACTGATGGTTAATTAATTTGAATATCCCGAACTGAGCAAGCCAAATCCGAGAAATGTATGGTAAGTACATGGAGGATTAAAAGTATTATTATTCTTATTTGTTTTTGTGGATATGAATTTAACATTCCTGTAGGAAGTTTTGTTCTCATTGTTTACAACGCCAATCCTTTTCCCTGCGCCATCAAGTCCCGCCTCTGCTCTGAATAGCCAATCCGGTCAGCAGGAGCACCGCACGAGCCACCTGTGATTGGACAGTCGACACGTCCTTCACACAGCCGTGGCAACCAAAACAAACAATGACGTGAAGGTACCCGGGTTGATGGACGAACGCGATTGGCTGATCCTCCCTCGCGCTGCTGCGGAAGTGCCGAATGCGGAAGTAACAGCACAGAGATGCAGGATATGTTTACACGCAGTGGGTTTGTGAATAAATGATCTTTTCCAGGCATTCCCGGTTTAAGCAGCTGTCTTTCGTGATTCCGCACAAGAATGGAGGTTAGTCACTGAAGTTTAAACACTACAACTAAAGCTGCTGTTGAAGCTGTGTTTAGATTGATTTAAATGAACATTTATCAGTAATGTATGCAATGTATCATTAATGTATGTAACATGTATGGGTCTTATTGTTGACAAGCTAGGCTAAATGTGTTAAGTTAGTGACCTGGACAAAAAGAGTCTAAACCATTAGTAATAAAGATGGGTCTGACAGGGAATTATTTGCCTTGTACCATTCATTCACACGATGCCTCAAGGTCCACCATAGTAATCCCACAATATGGTATGAGGATATCTATTGACTACATCATATTATAGAGCAGTGTTGACATTAGGCTTGTTTGAGATGCGCCTCGCCTGATGTATGTGAGAGTAGGCGTCTGCAGTGAGGGAGGAGTCAAGGAAGCGCAGGCTAGCCGGACAGATCTCGCTCCTCGCAGTGGATCAGACACCTGTGAGATCAGAGACTTATATCGCAGGATTCACGCTCGTACACGGTGATGGATGTAATGTAAGTTCTGTTGCTTTTATATGAAAATAAATATAATGAACAAGACACCCAAAGTACTTGTTATTTAAAACATTGCAAATATGTGTTTATCAATCATTTTGTCTTTAATACAGACATGTGTTTTTATATATTGTTTTATTAAAATGACATCATATGATAACCCATATCGCACTGTCAGAGAGTTTATTCACCCATAACATATGTATACACATAAAACATAATATCAGAGGACAATACATCACGGTTGTTTAAACCAATGAACATTAAAGGAGAACTCCATGTAAAGGCTTGCTATGGTAGTCGGTGTTACACAGTGTTCAGTCGCAACACCGGTTTCATGACTTGACCACCGCGGTGGGCCATGTGAAAAAAAAATGTAAAGCCTTAAAAATATTTTACGCAATTACGCAGTATCTGTCAAGTCCTGCCTATTATACACACACACACACACACACACACACACGACCCACAGAAAAGACGCGCGTCTGTATCGAGTGCTCTTTAGGGCTTGAACAAACCATAACACACACAAATTATGCCAAAATGTCCATAAGAGCAGTCTTTAATGATTTAAATAAAGTCTTAAACGACGTACAGATTATGTGAGAAAATGGGACGCGTGTCAGATCGCGTCTCTGTCAGCAACGGCTGTCCGAATTCGCTCACTCATTTTTATTTACTCCTTCTCATTCACTCCTTCAAGTGAACAGTATTAGTGTACTAATGTGGGGAGTAGGCCTAGAGAATGAGGGCTTAGGGGGCGTTTTCGGATTCAACCCATGTTCTCAAGCAGTGAAAAATAGAGGACACTGCAACGCGTTGACAAACAGGACCGAGCAGGTAATATTAAATATGAAACAGTCTCAACTTTCAAATTTGGCCAGTCAAAGAAAATTAAACAATAAATAGGCCTACCGTTTTGTGGCTCTTTATGTCGTGACAGATTGTCTGATAAAGCCAAGTTCCACCGACGTTAATCTACTCCTGACTGCTTTCTGACTGATCCTGTCAGATCACATGTCTGTCAATCAAACTCCAAGCGAAGGATGAATTGACGCTAATTTAAAAGAGTTTTAAAGAGTTTTTTGACATACGTCGGCATGACATCAGAGCCAGGCAGACCGCTCTCAGACACAATATCTAACCGGCATGCCTCTCACGCTGATCACGGGTGATCGGTTCTGCGCAGATTTTGCTCATCTCAAACAAGCCTATAGCTGTGTAAGGTACTGTGTACTATTCTGCATAGCACAAAACTACAATCATAATTAACACAGGGATTGTAGGATTGTCTTATTAACGCATTGACACCTGCAGCCGGACGCGAACGCTGAGTCCGTGACGGCACCGCAGGACGCGAGCACTGAGTCCGTGACGCACCACAGGAGGCGAGCGCCGAGTCCGTGACGTCACCACAGGATGCGAGCACCGAGTCTGCTGACGTCAGCGGCAGGATGCGAGGCGCGAGTCCGTGACGTCACCACAGGACGCGAGCGCCGAGTCTGTGACGCCACCACAGGATGCGAGCACCGAGTCTGTGATGCGCCAGCGCAGGATGCCGAGCGTTGAGTCCGTGACGGTCACCACAGGACGTGAGTGCGCGAGTTCGTGACGCTGAGCTGCAGGATGTGAACGCTGAGTCCGTGACGGCCACCACAGCGACTGAGCGCCGAGTCCGTGATCGTCACGCACAGGGAGCGCGTCAGTCCGTGACATGTCACCACAGGACGCGAGCGCTGAGTCCGTGACGCTAGCGACAGGATGCGAACGCTGCGAGTCTGCGACATGCCACCACAGGACGGTGAGCGGCCGAGTCCGTGACGGCCACCACAGGACGCGAGCACCGAAGCCTGTGACATCGCAGACAGGACGTGAACGGTGAGTCTGCGACTGTCACCACAGGACGTGAACGCCAAGTCCGTGACGGTCACCACAGGACATGAACTGCGAAGTCCGTGACTGTCACCGGCTGGACAGTCAGGCAAATCCAAGGTAAGATGCTTCATTGAGTGACACTTCCTTCATTCATAGTTTGTTTGATGAAAACGAAGCTTTAACACAGTTTGTCATCACCTATGATGATATACTGTACAGTTCTAGTTCAGGAAGTCCTTTTTAACTTGTAAAAGCTCATTAATGCTAAGTAGCTGTTGTTAGACGCTATTGATTTGATTGGTGAACAAAAAAACAATAATAAGCATATTTAAAACACTTCAAAACTAACAGCATCTTTAAAGTTGAAATGTTAATGTCTATTTATACGTTATTGCTTTGTATATTAATGTACATATTTGTATGCGTTTCATTGAATGATGATAATACTACTAATACAATTATTATTTTATTCTTATTGGAGGCTAAGTATAAATAAATAGGAGAGAAATAATCTAAAGCAGTATATATTTGAGAGAGTGCTAGAGGAGGGCAGAGTCACTCTGAGTTCTGTCTCCTTACAGCTGGGACACGCTGTCTAAACAAGATTCTGATAGAGTTTGCAAAGAAACAGATGGTGGCAATGCAGAGGATGAAGGCAAAATGTGCAGGTAAGGTTATCAAAGTTGCTTCTTAAGTGTAAAACATAGGTATTTGTAAATCTGAGTATTGATATTTTCTGTTTTTTTGACCAGCTTTAGAGCAGGAGGTGTTGAGGCCTGCGTGCGGCACGGTGCAGACCCTCCGTCATCCAGGTCTAGTCCGTCAGTCTTTTTCCCGTCAGTTTTCAGGCCTTCAGTCCTTCAGTCCGTGAGTCCTTCAGTCTGTCAGTCCGTCAGTCCTTCAGTCCTTCAGTCCATCAGTCCGTCAGTCCTTCAGTCCCTTCAGTCCGTCGGTCCTTCAGTCCTTCAGTTCGTCGGTCGTCAGTCCTTCAGTCCTTCAGTCCGTCAGTCCTTCAGTCCGTCAGTCCTTCAGTCCTTCAGTCCGTCCAGTCCAGCAGTCCGTCAGTCCTTCAAGTCCGTCAGTCCTTCAGTCCGTCAGTCCTTCAGTCCGTCAGTCCTTCAGTCCTTCAGTCCTTCAGTCCGTCAGTCAGTCAGTCTCTTCAGTCAGTCCTTTCGGTTGCGTCAGTCCGTCAGTCCGTCAGTCTGTCGGTTCGTCGGTTCCTTCAGTCCGTCAGTCCTTCAGTCCTTCAGTCCGTCAGTTCGTCAGTCCTTCAGTCCTTCAGTCCATCAGTCCTTCAGTCCGTTCAGTTCTTCAGTGAGTCCTTCAGTCCTTCAGTCAGTCCTTCAGTCCTTCAGTCAGTCCTTCAGTCCTTCAGTCAGTCCTTCAGTTCCTCAGTCCTTCAGTTCGTCAGTCCTTCAGTCAGTCCTTCAGTCCGTCAGTCCTTCAGTCAGTCCGTCAGTCCTTCAGTCAGTCCTTCAGTCCGTCAGTCCTTCAGTCAGTCCGTCAGTCCTTCAGTCAGTCCTTCAGTCAGTCCTTCAGTCAGTCCTTCAGTCCTTCAGTCAGTCCTTCAGTCCTTCAGTCAGTCCTTTAGTCCTTCAGTCAGTCCTTCAGTCAGTCCTTCAGTCAGTCCTTCAGTCAGTCCTTCAGTCAGTCCTTCAGTCAGTCCTTCAGTCAGTCCTTCAGTCAGTCCTTCAGTCAGTCAGTCCTTCAGTCAGTCAGTCCTTCAGTCAGTCAGTCCTTCAGTCAGTCAGTCCTTCAGTCAGTCAGTCCTTCAGTCAGTCAGTCCTTCAGTCAGTCAGTCCTTCAGTCAGTCAGTCCTTCAGTCAGTCAGTCCTTCAGTCAGTCAGTCCTTCAGTCAGTCAGTCCTTCAGTCAGTCAGTCCTTCAGTCAGTCAGTCCTTCAGTCAGTCAGTCCTTCAGTCAGTCAGTCCTTCAGTCAGTCAGTCCTTCAGTCAGTCAGTCCTTCAGTCAGTCAGTCCTTCAGTCAGTCAGTCCTTCAGTCAGTCAGTCCTTCAGTCAGTCAGTCCTTCAGTCAGTCAGTCCTTCAGTCAGTCAGTCCTTCAGTCAGTCAGTCCTTCAGTCAGTCAGTCCTTCAGTCAGTCAGTCCTTCAGTCAGTCAGTCCTTCAGTCAGTCAGTCCTTCAGTCAGTCAGTCCTTCAGTCAGTCCTTCAGTTCGCAGTCCTTCAGTCAGTCAGTCCTTCAGTCAGTCAGTCCTTCAGTCAGTCAGTCCTTCAGTCAGTCAGTCCTTCAGTCAGTCAGTCCTTCAGTCAGTCAGTCCTTCAGTCAGTCAGTCCTTCAGTCAGTCAGTCCTTCAGTCAGTCAGTCCTTCAGTCAGTCAGTCCTTCAGTCAGTCAGTCCTTCAGTCAGTCAGTCCTTCAGTCAGTCAGTCCTTCAGTCAGTCAGTCCTTCAGTCAGTCAGTCCTTCAGTCAGTCAGTCCTTCAGTCAGTCAGTCCTTCAGTCAGTCAGTCCTTCAGTCAGTCAGTCCTTCAGTCAGTCAGTCCTTCAGTCAGTCAGTCCTTCAGCTCAGTCAGTCCTTCAGCCAGTCAGTCCGTCAGTCCGTTGCAGTCCTTCAGTCCGTCAATCTTTCCGTCCTTCTGCCCGTCAGTTCTTTCAGTCTGTCAGTCCGTCAGTCCTTAGATGAGATCAATAGATTTTGTAGTGTTTGGAGACCCTGCAAAGTATTGATATGTTTGCTCATCAAAATGATGCTTAGCGAGGATGTGTTTCAGTGTTTGTGTTTCTGATCCCAACAGGAGCTGAGCGAGCGAATGAGTGCTGTGCTGCAGGAGAAGGCCGAGGTTCAGCAGAGCCTGGTGCTACTGCGCAGAGAAAAAGAGGAGTTCAAGAAACAGGCACAGGTAACCTTAACCTTTTACTCAATCTGTGAGTTTCATGCGTTCTTTCGGTAACAGTTCATTTAAAGGTGCAGTGTGTGTTTTTTTTTAGCGCCCTCTAGTGGTGAGGTTGTAAATTGCACCCAACAGAAGTTACGGTGGGCGACAGGATGTCGTCGTCTGAGACAGCAGAGAGTAGCCTGTTCATCAATTAGCTTTCTTTACAAAGGATTAAGAAATTAGGTTTACTTAATTATTCAGTAAAACTATATGTTATTGCGAATATTATTGTCAATTGTTCATCATTGTGTCAGTGTTTTATTCGCTGACTTTAGCAGCTTCTTATCATGAAGACCAACATAGTGACGAAACATGTTTGTCCATTCAGGGCCACCGTAGAAACATGTCGATGTAAGCGGACCCACATTGTGTGTAGAGAGAAATGCTTCATTTTAACATAATAAAAACACAACGGTTTGTTATGTAAGGTGATACATATGTTTATGATATTGTAACAGATCATGCTAAACATTACTCAATTCATCTTTAATATAGCATGAAATCCACCATAAAGAACCAATGACTTTATTTGAAATGTATTTACAGGAAACAGAGGGAAGATTAGCCACTCTCCAGGAGGAACTAGACTTGAAGAATAGCGAGTGTGCAGAAATGCAGAGAAGCACAGCTGAGCTCACTGCTGGCTTTAGGGCAGCCTGCACTGAATATCGAGTCCAAGATATCTCAAACTCAAGAAGAGCTGCTAGAAGCCAAGAAGCAGTGGACGGCTGCGACCGAAGCGCTCCGAGAATCCCACCAGATGAAGCCTCACCGAGTCCCAACAGGAGGTGGAGAATCTGCAGAGGGAGATGGAGAGGCTGGGCAAGCAGTACGAGGACGAGCTGCGCTACCTGGAGGAGCAGATGGAGCTGAACGCTGCGGACTTCGAGAGGGAGCGCAAGCGGCTACTTCTGCTGCAGGACGAGCTCTCGGAGCAGCTGGCACTGAAGGAGGGATTCCTGCAGGATGTTCAGGAGGAAGAGGAGGACAGCAATCGAGCAGTGCCTCCGCAGCCGCTGGCGGACTCCTCCGCCTCGGACGACTCCAGCGACGAGGGCGGCGGGCTGAAGCTAGCCCTGGAGGATTTGCAGGCTCAAAACATGATGTTTCAAGAAGAGCTCGAGTTTCTTAGAAATGTGAAGGTGGAGCTGGAGTCTGAGCTGAAGCAAGTCAGAGAGGAGTTCACTGTGGAGAAGGAAGAGCTCGAGTTCACCATCAACGAGCTTCAAATGAGCAAAGACAGTGGTGAAGCATCTGTGGGCAAAAGCGTAGAGGCACGCAGCATCTCTACAGTTAACGTCCGAACCTTAGAAGAATCCCTCAACCAAGGCTCAAGGGAACTGGAAACTTGTTTTAGCTCCAGTGCTGAAAGAGATCAGCCAGAACATGTCGTCGACGCTCCGCAAGACACACGCTCGCCTCCTCCTGAAGATGAGAGCATGATCACGAGTAATAATCTCAGAGACAGAACAGAGCACTTTCTGAAGCAATACAGAGCCATGAAGGAGCAAACCGTGGCTTCGGTTCAGGGTCTGCAGGAGGAGCTTGAGAGCTTCTTCCAGGAGAGGGACAGTTTGTTAGAGGACATTAATGCAGAGGACACACTGGACCATGCAGGCAAAATGTCCTTCGAGGAACTGAGGAACAAAACAAAAGAAATCCTGGGGAATCTACAACACAAAGAGACTCTTGTGCTAGAGTTCATGGCATCCAAATCAGAAGGTGAACACAAGGAGACTCTTGTGTCAGAGTTCGAAGGAGAAACTTAAGTTCATGGCATCCGAATCAGAACATGAGCACAAGGCTCAGCTCGCGCAGATCTGTACGCTGGAGAGTCGGCTGCTGTCGGTAAGCGTGGAGAAGGACCAGCGCAGAAACCTCCTTGAGGAGGAGCTGTCTGCTCTTCAAGCCGGACAGGAGGAGTGTCAAGACACCATCAAACTCCTCCAGGCTCAGATCGTGTGTCTGTCGGAAGAGGGAATCGCCCTTCGGCGAGACAGGGACGCTAGTCAGGAGCATCTTTCTGACGTTCGGAGCCGCATCGCTGAAATCCTCAAGCAGAGATTCCCTGAGCCGGAGCTGGATAGCACGGCGGATGTCTCTGCTCTTATAAACCATCTCTGGAGTAAGTCTCAGGAGGAGAAGGCACTCCTGACCCAGCAGTGTGATGAAGGTGCAGAGCGGTTGGCGGCTGAGCTGGAGAGCGCGAGGCAGTTGGCGGAGGAGCGTCAGGAGCGCATGGACGAGCTGCTCGCGAGAAGCACCTGCTGAAGGCCAGTCTGGAGGAGGTGCTGTTGGATACAGAGGGACTGCAGAAGGACCTGAGGGAAATGCAAGGCATGAATGAAAAGCTGAGGGCAGAAAACCTCAGCCTGCTTGCTCAAGTTGCTGACCTGAGTCAGAGTTCAGAGGAAAAAGAGCCGCCTATGAAACGGATGCGCAAGTTCACAAGGCCAATGAGCTCCAGCAGGTTCTGGCTGACAAAGACACTCTGATATCTCAGCTCAAAAAAGAAGTTGGTCTCCTGCAGGTATTGTGTGTTTGTAATGCTGGCTAAAATGTTTTCTTGTTTCTGTACAAGACCTTATCTATAAGCAGATCATGCAACGCTAAAGAATAGCAGAATTGAATTACAAGAGAGACCTGACAGAAAATCGGAGAAGTCGTATTGCGAGAAACAAAGTCAAAATTGCAAGTTATAATCTCTGAATTGCGAGTTATAAAGTCAGAGTAGTGTGAAATGAAGTCTGATTGTGAAAAATAAAGTCAGGATTATGTGAAATTAAGTCAGGATTGTTTTAAGTAAAGTTGGAATTGTGAGAAATAAAGTCGAATTGCTTGAAATAAAGTCAGGATTGAGAGAAATAAAGTCAGGATTGTGAGAAATAAAGTCGGAGTTGCGAGAAAAAAGTCAAGATTCTGTGAAATAAAGTAGGAATTGCGTGAAATAAAGTTGGAAATGCGAGAAATAAAGTCAGGATTGTGTAAAATTTAGGAATTGCGAGAAAAAGTCGGGATTGCAAGAAATAAAATCAGGATTGTGTGAATAAGTTGGATTGTGTGAAATAAAATCAGGATTGCAAGAAATACAGTTGGGATTTGAGAGAAATAAAGTCAGGATTGTGTGAAATAAAGTTGGAATTGCATGAAATAAAATCAGGATTGGAAGAAATAAAGTTGAAAATGCGAGAAATAAATTTGGAATTGTGAGAAATAAAGTCAGGATTATGTGAAGTAAAGTTAGAATTGTGAGAAAAAAGTTGAAGTTGCGACAGAAAAAGTCTCTGTGAAAAAGTAGGAATCGCGTGAAATAAAGTTGGATTTGCGAGAAATAAAGTCAGGATTGTGTCAAATATAGGAATTGCGAGAAAAAGTCTGGATTGCGAGAAAATAAATTCAGGATTGTGTGAAATAAAGTCAGAATTTTGTGTGAAATAAAGTTGGAATTGCGAGAAATAAAGTCAGGATTGTGTGAAATAAAGTTGGATTTGCGATAAATAAAGTCGGATTTGCGATACATAAAGTCGGATTTGTGATAAATAAAGTCAGGATTGTGTGAAATAAAGTAGGAATTGGGTAAAAATAAAGTTGGAGTTGGGAGAAATAAAGTTGGATTTGCGAGAAATAAAGTCAGGATTGTGTCAATTTAAATTGGAATTGCAAATTATAATCTTGAATCTGTGAGATCAGTCTCAATTATCTTCATTTTTCCTCGTTGCAGTAAACAACGTTCCATATAAAATACATAACTAAGTTTTTTAATTACGCTACAGAATTACTCTGAGAATTTGTAAGTGACATCTTACATTTCTTTCCTTCTGATCGTCACTTTTCAGACATGCAAAAGAGTCATCGGTGACTGATGAAAATGAGAAACTGAAAGAGTTATCTGATGAAATAGGTATGTTCGTTCATGTCACACTCTTAATTCCATTAGCCTTGGTGCCGAAACCATTTCCCTTACATCCTTGATGACTCTTCTGTTGTGTAGAATCGCTGAAAAAGCAAGTAAGGAGTAAGGATGAACGCATGAACAAGATCAAAGCGGTTGCTGTGAAGGCCAAGAAGGAGCTGGAGCTCAGCAAGAGTGAGGTGGGTGGTGTCATGTCCCTCCAAGACGCTCCAGTAGACGGAGCTTGTGTGGACTGAGCTTGTGTGGACAGAGATTGTGTGGACTGAGCTTGTGTGGACTGAGCTTGTGTGGACGGAGCTTGTGTGGACTGAGCTTGTGTGGACGGAGCTTGTGTGGACGGAGCTTGTGTGGACTGAGCTTGTGTGGACTGAGCTTGTGTGGACTGAGCTTGTGTGGACTGAGCTTGTGTGGACTGAGCTTG
The DNA here is from genome assembly GCA_030378365.1 of Hybognathus amarus. NCBI lineage: Eukaryota > Metazoa > Chordata > Actinopteri > Cypriniformes > Leuciscidae > Hybognathus > Hybognathus amarus. The sequence goes on along the minus strand of JAQIUQ010001698.1, from coordinate 422,853 downwards.
TGTGGACTGAGCTTGTGTGGACTGAGCTTGTGTGGACTGAGCTTGTGTGGACTGAGCTTGTGTGGACTGAGCTTGTGTGGACTGAGCTTGTGTGGACTGAGCTTGTGTGGACTGAGCTTGTGTGGACGGAGCATTGTGTGGACTGAGCTTGTGTGGACGGAGCTTGTGTGGACTGGAGATTGTGTGGACTGAGCTTGTGTGGACGGAGATTGTGTGGACTGAGCTTGTGTGGACGGAGATTGTGTGGACTGAGCTTGTGTGGACGGAGATTGTGTGGACTGAGCTTGTGTGGACTGAGATTGTGTGGACTGAGCTTGTGTGGACGGAGATTGTGTGGACTGAGCTTGTGTGGACGGAGACTTGTGTGGACTGGAGCTTGTGTGGACGGAGATTGTGTGGACTGGAGACTTGTGTGGACTGAAGTATTGTGTGGTATTGAGATTGTGTGGACTGAGCTTGTGTGGACTGGAGCTTGTGTGGACTGAGCTTGTGTGGACTGAGCTTGTGTGGACTGGAGCTTGTGTGGACTGAGCTTGTGTGGACGGAGATTGTGTGGACTGAGCTTGTGTGGACTGGAGATTGTGTGGACTGAGCTTGTGTGGACTGAGCTTGTGTGGACTGAGCTTGTGTGGACTGAGCTTGTGTGGACTGAGATTGTGTGGACTGAGCTTGTGTGGACTGAGCTTGTGTGGATGGAGCTTGTGTGGACTGAGCTCGTGTGTGGCACTGCAGATTGTGTGGACTGAGATTGTGTGGTGACTGGAGCTGTGTGGACTGGAGCTTGTGTGATCGGAGCTTGTGTGGACTGAGATTGTGTGGATCGGAAGATTGTGTGGACTGAGATTGTGTGGACGTGAGACTTGCGTGGACTGAGCTTGTGTGGATTGGAGCTTGTGTGGACTGAGCTCGCGCGTGGATTGGAGATCGGCGTGAATGTAGCTCTGGTGTAGGTGGCATCGCGAAGATTGTGTGGACTCAGCTCGTGTGGTATCGGAACAGATTCGTGGACCTGACCAGTCTCGTGTGGATCGGAGATTGCGTCGACTGAGCTTGTGTGGTATCCGCAGCTGGTGCGGATGAGCTCGTGTGGATCAGATCGTGTGGCGATGCAGCTCGTGTGGATTGGAGATCGTGTGGATCGGAGCTTGTGCGCGACTGAGCTCGGCGTGGATCCAGATTGTGTGGAATGAGTCGCGTGGATCGGAGCTCGTGCGGATGGAGCTTGTGCGCGACTGAGTCGCCGTGGCAGATCAGATTGTGCCGACTGAGATCGCGTGGATTGGAGATCGTGCGGACTGAGTCGTGGACTGATCGTGGACCTAGCTTGCGTGGACTGAGCTCGGTGTGGATTGGAGCTTGTGTGGATTGGAGCTGCGTGCGATCGGAGCCTGTGTGGCATCTGAAGACCGCGTGCACCAGCTCGGCGTGCGATCGGAGATTCGGCGTGGTCACCGGAGACTTGCGTGGACGCTGCGTGGACTGAGATCGCGTGGACTCGAGACTGTGTGGACTGAGCTGGTGTGGATCGCGAGCCTGCGTGGCGTTGGAAGTCGTGCGGAGACTGAGCCGTGTGGATTGGAATAGCGTGCGCGACTCGCTAGATCGTGCGGTATCGGAGCTCGTGTGGACCGGAGTCGTGTCGACGGAGCTTGTGCGGCACTTCAGCGTCGTGCCATCAAGCTCCGCGGTGGCACTGAAGCTCGTGCGGACTGAGATCGCGTGGTATCAGCTCGTGCGGACCGAGTCGTGCGATCGGAGATTGCGGCAACCGCGAGCTCGGTGCGCGATACTGCAGCCTCGCGTGGATCAACCTGGTGTGGACTGAGCTTGTGCGGCATCGGAGACCGTGTGGACTGAGCCTGGGCGTGGATCAGACCGCGGCGCGACTGAGCTTGTGTGGACGATGAGCTCGTGCGGACGGGCAAGCTTGTGCGGACGGAGCTCGGCGTGGACGGAGCTCGCGTGGACCTGAGCTCGTGTGGCACGGGAGATATCGTCGGCGTGGATCGTAGCTGGTGTGCCACGGAGTATTGCGGACCTGAGCTGGCGGTCGACTGGAGATCGCGTGCGACTGAGCTTGGTGGTGGATGCAGCCTGCGTGGACTGAGCCTGGCGTGGATCAACTGCGGTGGATTAGATTGTTGGACGCGATGAGGCCGCGTGGATCGGAGTCGCGCGACTGAAGATTGGTGTGGACGGAGATTGGTCATGAGATTGGTGGATTAGCTGGCGCGATCAGCTGGCGCGACTAAACATACCGGCGGTGATGAGCTGGCGCGATTGGAGCTCGCGCGATGAGATCGGCGTGGATCAACCTGCGAATAAAGATCGCGTGGATGAGCTCCGGCGCGACCAGATAGTGTGGGACTGCCGCCATAGCTCGTGGAGATTGGTGGCACCGAAGTTGCGCCACCCAGCTTGTGCGGACTGAGTATCGCGATAAGCTGGCGAGATTGGAGCCGGTGACAGATCGCGGGACCAGAGCTGAGCGTCTGAAGATTGGCGGATGAACTCGCGTGAACAGCTCGTGTGGACTGAGATTGTGTGGACTGAGCTTGTGTGGACGGAGCCTGTGTGGACCTGAGATTGGCGTGGACTGAGTCTGTGTGGATCGGGAGCTTGCGCGTATCGAGGTCGCGCGGACCGAGCCTGCGATGGACCGAGACTGCGCGCGACTCAGCTCTTGTGCGCGATCGAGCTGCGTGTGGACTCGAGATCGTGTGGACCCAGCTCTGTGCGGACTGAGATCGTGTGGACTGAGCTCGCGCCACCGAGATCGTGCCGACTCGAGCTTGTGCTGGACCTAGCTCTGCCGCGACTGAGCCGGCGCGACTGGTAGCTCCGCGGTGGACTCAGCTCTGTGCGGGCCGGCAGATCTGCGCCTGCACCGAAGCTGGTGTGGACTGAAGCTGGTGCGGACGAAGATCGCGGTGGACTGAGCAAGCGCCGCGACTGAGCTTGTGCGACGGAGATCGCGATGGAGCTGCGAGCTAGTCGCGCGACTGAACTGCGCGATTGAAGATAGCGGCCACGACCTCAGCCGCGGACCCAGCTGGCGCGATGAACTGCGACCGGATCGCGTGGACCAAGATTGGTTACCGAGATCGCGGACGACAAGCGCGGCGACCGAAGATCGTGTCGCGAGTCGCGCCACTGAGATCGGCGTGATGAGATCGGCGATCAGATCGTGCCGATCAGATCGGCGGGATCAGAGATCGCGGGCGATGAGATGCGTGGATCAGCTCGTGTGGCGATCAGCCTGCCTGCACTGAGCTTGTGTGGACTCAGCTTGTGTGACTGAGACTTGTGGACTGAAGTTGTGTGTGGCACTGAGCTTGTGTGGACTGAGCTTGTGTGCACTGAGCTTGTGTGGACTGAGCTGTGTGGACTGAGCTTGTGTGGACTGAGCTTGTGTGGACGAGCTCTGTGTGGACTGAGCTTGTGTGCACGAGCTGGTGGACTGAGCTTGTGTGGACTGAGAGTTGTGTGGACTGAGCTTGTGTGGACTGAGCTTGTGTTTGTGCCTCCAGGCTGCCGCTCTGAGGGAGGACGTGGAGCAGCTGAAGGCTGAAGCTGGAAATCGGCTGACACGCTCTGTGAAAGACATAATCCTCGGGGCAGAGCATTACAAGGTTTAGCTCATCTCTCCATTATAGTGTCGTAGCAAGACTCTACTCAGTGCTTAAGTAAACAGTGCACTTCTTAGTCATGTATTTGTAGAATTTGCTGGTGGATTAATGACAAGCAGACTGAGCGGCTGGGAACAGGCGGATAAACTCAGTGAAGATTCGAGCAGGCGTCTCAGAATGCAGTTCAGCAGGTACTCCACAACACCACCTATCCGTTCACATGCAAGCAAGTGTGTTCCAGACGGGAGATTCAGTGTTACAAATCAAGACTGTGAAATGTCCTTCATTAATGTGTCTTTACACCTGTGGATCCTCTTTTCCATACATCCACTATAATTGATTCATTTGTATTTAACACTTGTAGCCATGTTTCCATTTACACGTTTTTATCTGAATTGAGTGATATCAAATGAAAAATGCCTTTATGGAAATTCGATGAAATTTCATGAAAATCGACTCAAATGAAATACGATCGGTTTCATTCATTTTCTCTTATCCGATATAAGGCTAATCAAAAGCTGATGGAAGCTGTGCCTATCTACCGAATAAATAAACGAATTGCCGACTAAGTTTAGGCCCTTTTATGGTTGCAACACGCGATAGAATACGAGTTCATTTTCGGCCAGTCTGTTTGTCGCACACATGGCGGATGTCAAAGCAAAGACAGATGTGAGTGGACAAGTAAAAAGTGCTTCAACCACAGGGTTTCCGTGAAGTGTCTTAGAACCAGTATCTCCCAGAACTGATGGAGCGCTGTCGTTCCCACATGACAGTCGCCTCCGCTGTCGTCGGGCATTCACGTGTGTTGATATGTTTAAATGTTTATAGCGTTGTTGTTTTCTTAGGTTAGTTTTGCTGTTTTACGTGGCTTGGTTGAGTTCTGATGTATAATGTAGGTCTGTTATTCTGGTTAACAGACTGCGGCGCTGCTATAACACACCGTTGCCATGGACGCAGTTCAGAGACGGAACAGACTATCTTTAGCAGAAGCAATACTTGTTTTTAAATTAATAAACTCGTTTTTAAGTCAGATATTTGTGTCAAATTATTTATTTATTTGTTTGTTTGATTTATATGTAATAAGCACATAGCGAGGCGGTTGTTATAGCGAATACAATCCCTTCAGGCTAACGACTGCCTCACATATACATTATGTCGCTATCAGCTGGCACATAAACATTTTTAGGCTACAACTTGTGAAATGTTGATCATTTGTTGGCAATGCGTTTTGTTTAACAAAACTTTGTTCGCAAAAGTTTGCTTGAATGTTGTTCGAATTCAGTGCGAAAATGAATGGAAACACCTTAAAACATCTCAAATCAATTCAATATACCAATTTGATCACAAAACAGCATGTGACGTCATTACGTACAGGTTTTTATTCGCTTTAAAGCCGTTGGATGGAAACACACTTTCACCAGCTTTATTTGCATGAGTTTTTTAACCGCACTTCAGATAATTCGAATCTGAAAAAGTGGATGGAAACATGGCTAGTGACGTGTAAGTGTATAGTTAAAAGAGAGTGTGGGATGAGCATGAGCAGTGTGGTGTCATCAGTAAGTGTTCCTCTGTGGTGATCGCTCTCAGCATGAGCTGCTGTCGTCAGAGCGAGCGGATCTGGCGGCCCGTGTCGAGGCGCTGCAGAAGACCGTCACACAGCTGGAGGCGCAGACGCTGGACATGCAGAAGCTGGAGCGAGAGCTGGAGGCGGAGAGGCTCCTCCGAGAGCAGAAGACTAAGGTACGGTCTGGCGTCTCTGGCCTCCAGCAAACGCTCGTGTGTCCCTCAGGGGTTAAAGGCCTTGAAGAACTTAAAGAACTCCTTGAAAACAGCTATATTTATGAATCAGTATTTAAAGTGCTTGAATTATTGAAAGACAATGCATGTATACATAAACATAAAAATAATTTTAAGTAAAATTTTTCTGTAAAAACACAAATACAATCTTTTTGCGCAAAACTGAATGCTGCAGCCCGTCTGATCTAGATAAATAGCCATTTCACATGAATATTGCTCATATATTTCCAAGTATATGACACAAATTTCATTCTTCAGGTTAATCACATATTCATGGGTGGAAACTTTGAGGATTTTGAAATCTTTGCATTTCTGGAATACATTTTTTAGAATTTAAAAGATAATAACGATATCGTTTGATAAGATCTTTAATTGTATCTTCTTGAAAACCAAAAACAGTAGAGCTTTAAAGTCCATTTAAGTCCTGGAATCTCATTTTACAGTATCTGTACGAAGATCTCTTTATACACATGCACTGCTATAGTAACAGCAGTGTCTTCTCTCTCTCCATTGAAGTTTTTAAAGATGTGTGTGTGTGTGTGTTTCTCCAGGAGCACCACGCTGCCGTGAAGGAGGTGGGAGGAGCTTCAAGCTCAGCTCAGCAACACACACATCAGTCTCCACCAGACGGCTCAGGAGCTCGAGCAGCTGAGAAAGGCATGTCCACACACACACACACACATCTCGGATCACACTGTGGCTGTCTGTGCCATACTGAGAGTCCATAGATGGACTGATCAATTATATAATGAGTACACTATTATTATTATTATTATTTAAGGCAGGGTTTTGACGTTTATCTGAACACCAGTACACAGTTGGTCATGATTGTGTACTGCAGGCCACATGTGTGAGCGCTACATCAGTGTGTGTGTGATCTCTGGCTCTGCAGGGCGCTCAGCAGAGCTCGCTGATGGACATGGAAATGGCGGACTATGAGAAACTGGTGAAAGAACTCAATCACAAACTCTCTGAGAGAGACAAAGAGGCGGAGGAGCACCAACTGCACATACAAACACAGAGAGAGCGAGAGCAGCGGCTGAACCAGGACATTGGTGCGACTGAAAGCTTCATCTGTTGATCTGATGCTGTAATCTAGTGAAATGGCTTGGAGCTGCACAGGATCAAACACTGAAGAATCTCATTATCTGTGTTTCTCTCAGAGTCTCTGAAGTCCTCGCTGGATCAGGCGGAGGAGAAAGCCTCCAGGATGAAACAACTGCTGGTCAAAACCAAAAAAGATCTGGGAGACGCAAAACAAAGAGTGAGTCTCATGAATTCAGTCTCTGCAGGCATAAATGTAGCCTTTACTTAGACATTCATATTACATGGCACTTAATCATAAAGTACAAGTGGAGCGACTGTAGGAAAAAACTTCCTATTTCAGGCAGACAGACATAGACAGAACATAGATGAATAGGTGGATAGATGCGGTTGCAATTGAAATAACTAACCCTAGCTCAACACAACACATGTTTCAAGTGTTTCCCCAAATCTAACCGAAAATGCAACTTATTGCCTTATCAGCTTATAAAGCCGACTGATAAAGACACTCTGTTAGACTACAGAATATTTTCGTTCTGTATTTGACAGGTGCAATATTTGAAAATTATAATTATATAATTATGTTTAAATGATATTTATATCTGAATTTGTCAAAACCTAGACTTTCAATAATAAAAATGTAATTTTGTCATATGTATTCGTGTACAAAATAACCTATAAACATCTTTTCCTATTTTATTTTGCCTGGACACGCCTTCCAACACGCTTGTGTGTCGCGGTGAAAATAGGCGTCGGTTCTATTTCTCAGCAGGCAGTGTGCAAGCTCTAAACTGTTCATATTGGAGCCGGTAGAAAGTCGGACACACCACACAGCCAGTGTGTCTCCGGCCTTAGTACCTTCTCCATCTTTCTGTATCCTGTTCCTCATTTGTGAAGGGCGATGGTGTCTTCTCACACTTTTTGGACCATTCTTTTGACTTACTGTATTTCTAACACAGTCAGAACGTGACACTCTTGTCCCCAGTTCCAATTTGGGGAAACCACTTAAAATATTTGCTTGTGTTGAGCTATTTCAATTCCTTTTGTTGATTTGTTCATATAGATAGATAAGATAGATAGATAGATAGATAGATAGATAGATAGATAGATAGATAGATAGATAGAGATAGATAGATAGATAGATAGATAGATAGATAGATAGATAGATAGATAGATAGATAGATAGATAGATAGATAGATAGATAGATAGATAGATAGATAGATAGATAGATAGATAGATAGATAGATAGATAGATAGATAGATAGAGATAGATAGATAGATAGATAGATAGATAGATAGATAGATAGATAGATAGATAGATAGATAGATAGATAGATAGATAGATAGTTGATCTGGTGTTGGTGTTCATGTCTGATGTGTGTGTGAATCTCCCACAGGAAGCGGCTCAGATGATCAGTCAGTCGTCTCTGAGAGGAGAACTGGAGGCCCCATCAGCAGCAGCTGGAGGAGTTTAAGGTGTGTGTGTGTGTGTGTGTGTGTTGATGCAGCAGTTGGAGGAGAAGTTCAGCATGTTTAACCTGATAACACACACACATCTGTGAACTAAAGCAGCTCGTCTTCCCGCTTTACATGCTGACTCAACCGTGTTCACTAGACTTTATTAATAAATCAATGTTATTTCCCGGCAGTGACGTCAACCTGGTCATTGCTGCGTCTGACTCCATTTTGTTCAATTAACGAGCAGTGTTTTTCTGGGGCAATATTCTCTGTGAGAGTGTGTGTGTGTGTGTGTTGATAATGATGTGTGTGTGTCCAGATCCAGTGCAGTGATCTGACAGCGGAGCGGCACCGCCTGCAGGAGCAGCTGAAGCTGATGAACGAGCAGCACACACACACATCACGCTCACATCGACTCAGTGTGCAGAAACTGCAGGACGAATGCGCAGTCGCCAAGGTGAACACACACTCACATGCACACACACACATATACACACACACACACACATACACACACACACAAACAAACACACTCTCTCTCTCACACACACACACACACGAGTGCAGCAGAAATGTTTGTCTGAGCAGAGAAAGTGAACCTCAGCTCCTCTCGCTCATGTCATTCACACATTCTCTGCTAGTGTCTCGTGCTGGTGTGACTTCTGGTGTGACTCTGGTGTGACTCTGGTGTGACTCTGGTGTGACTCTGGTGTGACTCTGGTGTGACACTGGTGTGACTCTGGTGTGACTCTGGTGTGTCTCTGGTGTGACACTGGTGTGACACTGGTGTGACTCTGGTGTGACTCTGGTGTGACACTGGTGTGACTCTGGTGTGACACTGGTGTGACTCTGGTGTGTCTCTGGTGTGTCTCATGCTGGTGTGACTGGTGTGACTCTGGTGTGACACTGGTGTGACTCTGGTGTGTCGTGCTGGTGTGACTCTGGTGTGTCTCTGGTGTGACTCTGGTGTGTCTCATGCTGGTGTGACTGGTGTGTCTCTGGTGTGACTCTGGTGTGACTCTCGGTGTGACACTGGTGTGACTCTGGTGTGTCTCGTGCTGGTGTGACTCTGGTGTGTCTCTGGTGTGATGCTGGTGTGACTGGTGTGACTCTGGTGTGACTCTGGTGTGACTCCTGGTGTGTCTCCGTGCTGGTGTGACTCTGGTGTGTCTGATGCTGAGTGTGACATCTGGTGTGACTCTGGTGTGTCTCTGGTGTGACTCTGGTGTGTCTCTGGTGTGACTCTGGTGTGTCTCTGGTGTGTCTCTGGTGTGACTCTGGTGTGTCTCTGGTGTGTCTCTGGTGTGTCTCTGGTGTGTCTCTGGTGTGTCTCTGGTGTGACTCTGGTGTGACTCTGGTGTGACTCTGGTGTGACTCTGGTGTGACTCTGGTGTGTCTCTGGTGTGTCTCGTGCCTGGTGTGACTCTGGTGTGTCTCGTGCTGGTGTGACTCTGGTGTGTCTCGTGCTGGTGTGACTCTGGTGTGTCTCTGGTCTGACTGTGACTGCAGGCTGATCTAGCGGCGACCGTTTCTGAGTTTCGAGAGCTATAAGGTGCGAGTCCATAATGTCCTGAAGCAGCAGAAGCACAAGAGCTCCGGCCAGAGCGAGGGAGATACGCCTTCAGACAGGAGAGGTGAGCTTCAAGAGTCACTGACTATGTTCAGCGGTGGGAGTGTGTGTTCTGAGGCTGGTTGTGTTGTGTGTTCAGAGAGCAGATGGAGGCTGGGCTGGAGCGACTGCGCAGACGCTTGCAGGAGACTCAGACCAGCCTTCAGTGCAGCACAGCAGAACTGCAGCAGCTGCAGACGGACCACGACACACTGTTGGAGCGGCACAACAAGATCCTGCAGGAGAGCGTCAGCAAAGAGGCAGAAGCTTCGGGAAAGGTGTGTGTGTGTGTGTTTGTGTGTGAGTGAAAGAGAGAGAGAGAGAGAGAGAGAGAGTGTGTCAGCAAGGAGGCGGAGCTCCGGGAGAGGTGTGGTTGTGTGAGAGATGGATTGTGAGTAAGTGTGTGTGTTATGTAAGCTACCATAAATAATTTATGCATTATTTCACATTCCATATTTACCAACTTAGCAACTTTGGTCTGCATACGCGATGCATCATAGAAATGATTAATTTTGACAGCCCTATTGCTTTGCCATTCTTGGCATCAGAATTTTTTTGAAGGCAAGAACTGTGTTTTATTGTTATTATAAATAATAATAATGCATTTTATTTAAATGAGTGGTTTCTTTCAACCCACTCCGTGATCACCCATAAAAGTAGCAGCAATAACAATAGTATAACAAAAAAGTAACAATGGCAATTAGAAAATATGAGATCTGAGTGCACAAAGTAATCATGGAGGATAAGAATTTCTGAATAGATGAGTTTTAAGTTTGACTATAAATTGAGTGAATAAGTGTGCATTACGGATGTTGACTGGGAGAGACTTCTCGGGCCAGCAGCATGTGCCCAAATTTCCTCTTAACCGTTCTATTTCTTCAAAGAATGATCTTAAAACAGGGCTTTAAGTGTAAATTACAGAACTTGTCCTTTAAAGAGCATTTAAAGAGACAAACAAGCAGTAATGGTGGTGTTTCTCCCTGCATCTCTGAGTCTGTTCTCTGTTCCCTCACTCTGTCAGGCTGCTGTCTCTGCAGTCGGAGAGCATGTCCCTGCGGTCAGAGCACGGCCAGTGCGCGGCTCAGCTGAGCGCTCAGACGGAGGCTCTGCGCATTAGCTTCCGTGAGCAGACGCGGCTCATGCAGGACGAGCACTGCCGGCACAGTGGAGACACTACAGCAGCAGGTCAACCGGCTGGAGACTCAGCTCTACTCTCTACAGAGGGAGCCTGTCAGTGCAGGTACACACACACACACACACACACACTCAGCTCATATCAGCTGCAGAGGGAGCCCGTTAGTGAAGTTACACACACACTCAGCATCTCTCTCTCCCTCACATACACACACACACACACATACACTCAGCATCTCTCTCTATATGTCACAAAGCACTGGTACACACACCTGTTCATCGAGTTTGATGATGAACGCTTGCTCCTGGGATAGGGTGGGGTTCAGCAACCTTGCTGCTGGTGTCACTTCTGGGGGCGTCGAGTCCGATCCTTGAGCCACACACTTCGACTGCAGATGGAGCAGGAGAAACCAGATACCAGGGGTCACTCAGCCGCCCAGCAGTGTCTCTCGATTCAAGGATATTAAAGAGCACTGGAGCCAAGACACAGTTGTGCTTCACCCCAACATTTACCTCCAAAGACCTCTGACTGGAGTTCTCCCATGAGCACTCCCTGCTCTGCGTCCGTCAGTACAGCTGCTGTTGGACTGCTGAGAAACCTGCACAGTACCCCATTTTTGGAGAGGTGTTTCCAGAGCAGCTCACGGTGTCGATGGTAAAGGTCTTTGTGATTGTCCTCGGCTCTTCTCCTTCAGCTGCCTCAAGACAAAAACCATGTCTGTCATGGGTCTGGTCTTCGTGAAGCACACTGCGTTTCCAGAAGCACAGCTTCCGAGATGTGCTCAACCAATCTATTAGCATGAACTTGGCCAGGACTTTCCCTGCGATGGAGAGGAGAAGATATCCCGTGGCTGTTGCCTCACACTGCTCTGTCTCCTTTCTGCTTGTAAATGACCACGATGTTAGCATCCTTCCCGTCCTGTGGGAGGGTCCCATGTTTCCATGTGTTTTGGATCAGGAAGTGCAGATGACGCGTGAGGATGTATCCTCCTTGTTTCAAAACCCTTGGAGGGATTCCATCGGGTCCAGCTCTTTTATTGTTCTTCAGCCCTGTCAGAGCTTTCTGAGTAAAGGGGTTGAGTGTCCAGGTGCTTTGTTGGTGGGCAGATCTGGCAGATTATCCAGGATATGTGTGTAAATAGAGTTGGTGTGTATTCAAGAGACTCTAAAATTATTTACCCAACGGGTCAAGTAATCTTCGTGCTGGTCCTCTACAAGCGTGCACCCATAAGCTGATCAGACTGGGGCAATCGCCCACTGGTGCCGTACAATGCTTTTGTGGCATTGTAAAAGCCTTGAGTGTTGTTGCAGTCTGCCAGGTTCTGGATTTCCTGTGCCTTTTGCATCCAACAGGTGTTCTCCATAGTCCGAAGGGCTCGCTGGGTTGCTGTTCTTGCAGCAAGGAAGGTGGTTATATGGGGTAGGAGAGCTTTGTGGGCTTCATGCTTGGTTTTTAGAAGTGACAGGATCTCAGCTGAGTGCACAGTCAAACTCAGTCCTGGTGATGTTTCCTTGATTGGCTCGAGCACCTCCTGAGGATGCGTGTATGAATAGCCTGGCGCAAAGCTGCCCAGTCAGCTCATTTCTCGGTAACATGTTGAGGTTTTCAGCAAGGAGCCGTCGGAGGTTGTCTTTGGTGGTGATGCTGATCAGCGCTGTACAGTTGAGTTTCTTGTTTTAGAGTTGTCCTCGGGCCACAGGGTTGAATCCTCATGAGTAGTTTAGATCTGACCATGAGGTGTTCAGTCCAGCACTCAGCTCTGCACATGACACAGGTGGTGAGGACATGTTGTCTGTCCCTTTTTTACGGACAATTACATAGTCAAGGAGGTGCCAATGTTTTGAGCGGGGGTGCTGCCAGGTGGTCTTGAGCCTGTTCTTCATCTCTGAAGATGGTGTTAGTAATGACCAGCTGGTGATCTGCACAGAGGGAGAGGAGTCTGAGCCCATTGTGGTTCATTTTCCCCACACCATGCTGGCCAATGACTTACTCTGTACCAGATGCTCTGTACCCACTCTAGCATCGAAATCTCCCATGAGTATGAGCCTGTCCGCAGCAGGGGTTTTCTGTAGGGTGGCATCAAGTGCTTTGTAGAAATCTTCTTTGAAGTTGAAGTACTCTGCATCAAGAGTTGTGTAAGAAGAGTGTATGCACTGATGAGAGTGGCGAAGGCTGTTCCTTCTGCCAGAGGCAAAAGTCCACTGCAATGGACCAGTTACCATGTGTGCCAGGAGGAGGCGTGTTCGAGATCTTGGCAGTAGAGAGGCTATGTACCGGCTGAGGAGACTTACACATTCCGCTGCTCTTTCGCCCCTGAAAACAAGGGGCTATCCGGTGGCCGCAGCTGAAAGCAGAGAGTGGCTAGCAGAAGCAGCATGCAGCCTTCAACACTGCTGCACTGACGCATCACATGTGTATAGTGTCACACACACAACACACTCTCAGCGACTCTCTCTTCCACGCACACACACACACTCAGCGACTTTTCTCTTTCCCCCACACACACTCAGCGTCTCTCTCTCTTCAGTGCATCATCCTCAGGGCAGGAAGGCTCAGACGGACCGGAAGGCAGCGGACGCTTCAGCGCTGGATCTGCGGGGCGATTCGAGAAGAGGGCGAGGGCATGGAGACCGCAGAGACTGAGTCCCTGTCCTCCACCGCCGACCCCGCTGACGTCTCTGGAGCAGCTACTGACCTCTGACCTTAAACACGGTACACCCTCACCCTGCTCACCCTACACACAGTGTCCTGGACCTCATCTGAGTGTTCAGCTGATGTGGGATGGGCTCGTCCAGATGTAAGATGTTTGTGTGATTATCACTTAAACACTACTTATTATTTGTATGTGTAGAACCTGCTGAATGGCAGATGGAGCCCAGTAAAGAGGAGCTGATGATGAAGCTGAGCAGCGCCGCCCGCAGTGTGGAGCACTGAACGGCCTTCTGCACGTAGATCCGAGGCTACCAACGCTGTCCTGACCGAGCAGATCACTGTGAGACCAAACACACACACATCTTCTGCACAAGACCCTCTGAGTCTCCTTTCGCAGTCTTCTGATGGATAGTAACATATACCCAAATTGAGCGCAGACGTTTTAATGTACATTTTTTAAAATTTATGCTTGGTGTTCCATCCAGCATTTTTTTCATGCGATATTCTAAGTGTGCATAAGACTCTATGTGTAAGTAAACAGTGGTTGAGCTGAACACTGGTTGTGTGTGTGTGTGCAGCTGCTGAAGAGTGAGGTGCGGCGGCTGGAACGTAACCATGAGCGGGAGAAGTCTGTGGCGAACCTGGAGTACCTGAAGAACGGTGCTCTGCAGTTCCTGTTCCTGCGCTCCGGCAGCGAGAGGCAGGCGCTGCTGCCGTCATACACACCATGCTGGCAGCTGAGCCCGGACGAGAAGAGCAAGCTGGCGGCCATCGCTCAAGGTAAGACACACAATAATATATCATGCATAACATAGCCAGCAGCCATATCACCCTGTAGCCCAAGACTGGTTGCCCACTGAAGCTATGCAGGGCTGAGCCTGGTTCAGTACCTGGATGGGAGACCTTCTGAGAAAACCAGGTTGCTGCTGGAAGAGGTGTTAGTGAGGCCAGCAGGGGGCGCTCACCCTGTGGTCTGTGTGGGTCCTAACGCCCCAGTATAGTGACGGGGACACTATACTGTCAAAGAGCACCGTCCTTCAGATGAGACGTTAAACCGAGGTCCTGACTCTCTGTGGTCATTAAAAATCCCAGGATGTCTTTCGAAAGAGTAGGGGTGTAAAATTTGCCCAGTGGCCTCTGTCCTAATCATCCCCATATATACCAATTGGCTTCATCACTGTCTCCCTCCACCAGTAAGCTGGTGTGTGGTGAGCGTTCTGGCGCACATATGGCTGCCGTCGCATCATCCAGGTGGATGCTGCACACTGGTGGTGGTTGAGGAGATCTCCCCTCTCTATGTAAAGTGCTTTGAGTTCCAAGAAAAGCGCTATATAAATGTAATGAATTATTAATTATTATTACTATTATATATATTATTATTAGGCACCTAATAATGCCTTTATCAGAGTACAGTCATAAAGGCTTCCGCTCTCACCAATGGTTGTGTAACCAATGGAGTCGGACGCAGCAATGACCAGATTCTGCCGTCACTGCCGGGGAATGACTTGATTTACTATTCTCTGTGTGTGTGTGTGTGTAGGCGAGGAGCAGTCAGCGGTCTCGCAAGGCTCAGGCTGGACGTCGTATCTGCACAGCTGGTCTGGGATTAGATGAGGCTTCACGGACACACACATCAGCTGAAGGACACACTCTCTGTGTTCATGCCTTATTCTCCACTGCACTGTAATGGGGTTCAGATTTGGGTGATTTCCTGAAGATTATCGGTTGGAAATTGTTGGTCATATTTATCATATTTTAACATAAATGATACATTAGCATTTTTTCCTTCAATTGTAAATCTGGTATCTGTAAGAGATTGTGAAGTGGTGTGAGGTTCATGTGTAAATCAGTGTCTATCAGAGAATATAGTCCCAGAATTAAACTACTTCCAGAGCTGAATCTGTTTATTCTTTAACGTTTATATGCCTCAAATCTAAACACAATCATCACACACACAAGAGGAATAATGTGGATCTGTTCCTGATCATGAGAAAGGCTTCGCTTCTGTTCCAGCGGTCTGTCGACTTTACAACCAGTGACGGTACATTACTGAGGACATTATATTTCTTCATTACAGCCTAACCCTAACCCTACATTCTGAAACAAAGCATGCATATGAAGTAGGAGCACATCCTACTCTGAGGACACTGGCCAGAAACTCTAGTTCCAAGAGCCATCCCAGAGCTGTTAAAGACAAAAGGTGAAAGTCTCCCCTATAGCTAATCCAATCAACCTTACGATTCAACATTTAGGCTGAAAGGTGAAGAATCTCAGTGACCGGATAGGCCGGATATAATCACCATCCTAATCTTAAAATGCTAAATTCAATGTACAGACCATTTCTCAGTTGATAATGTTGTATTGGAACCTAAATTATACATTTAATAAATTTGTATTCCTTCAATGCCATTCTTCTTATGATGTAACGAGTACATCTGGATTTAAGGGACGTGTTTCAGTTTCGGCTGACCTAATCTCATGCAACCTAACATTGAATTATAGAAGTCGATAATGTGTTATGTGTATGCTAGGCCAAAGAGATGTGTCTTTGAACTGACAGAGTGTGTCTGCTTCTCGGACAATGTTAGGAAGATTGTTCCAGAGTTTTGGTGCTAAATAGGAAAATTCTTAGAACACTCTTCAGTAGACACGGGGATTTCTCATCATCTGTAAGGAAAGTGGACATTTCAATTTGACGAGATTTACTACCCCACTTAGTGATTCCACAAATAGAATTATTTTTTTCTCATGAATTAACTAGAGATACTAATCACATGTAGTTTCAACTTTAATAGGACAGTAAATGATTAACATACCCTTTTTGAAGTTCCTTTCGCTCTCACTTACCACTGTGGCATTTACAGTGGTATCTGAACTATGGTGTTTTTCAACATGTGCTATTAATGACAAAATTAGGAAAAGAGCTATCAACATTATATAAACATTAGAGTATATTGAGAGAAAAAATATTACCTTTCACTTCAAGTCTGGTTCCATTGCCAAATTTCATGTGATATCCAATAGCTCCACAAAAATAGAAGCCAGAATCAGAAATACTTGCATGTTAATTGTTAGGGATGTGCTTTTGCTAAACAGATTCATGACAATTTGGTCTTTTGTGAAAGTGTTGGAATAATTTAGGTCCTTTACCTTCTGAAGACTCTCAGAATAAATGTTACCATGCACACAATAGTAATCGGTACATTACCGTCTGTTTGTTTGAACCAGTACAGGTTTCCAGTGACATGTATATCATGTGCACACCACATAGTGACATTTTCTCCTGGCTCAAGCCTTCATACTTGCTATAGAAAACATAACTTGGAGAAGACCTGAAAAACGTAAAAAGAAAAGAAGTAAAACCATAACACCATAAAAACATAATTTTTACATTAAAATCTCTCCCATTTGAATAACTCCCCAAAGATTTGATTACATGTCTCCCCCATCATAGAAATGTAGTTTACAGTAGATAATTCTTACCAGTCCCAAAGAGCAATAATGCTGCTGATGAAATACGTAACATTTGTGCACTCAGTCAAACCAGAGCTGAAGAGGAAATTAAGTGGGCGATATCAGTGTGTTTTATATATAAGGAGGAGGAGTGGCTTTTACCCCTGAACACAATATAGAGCTGTGATACATGAAATCTTTACAAAAAACATAATATAATAGAAAATATACTGATGAAGACACTATGTTAGTCTTATTTTATTCAGTGCTCTGAAAATGTTTGGGATTTCCTGAATGGATCAAATCTGCAAATAGTCAATGAATAATATATATACTATATAGGCCTATTCATGATATTCAGCCTTTAAATTGACATTAGACTTTTCTGCTATTGCATGTATACAAGATGTCTATATTTGGTTAATTATTTGCCTTAAGGAACCCACTGTGTACTTTAGGCCTTGTCCACACTAAGTTTTCATTCGGAGAAGAAACGCATCTTTTTTCTCTCTGTTTTGGCCTTCCGTCCAACAGTTTTTATTTACAAGGGTTTCCGCATGCACAGGCAGTTGAATATAGCATTTCCCAGATGTTTCAGTGTGGACGTGAAACTTTTGGAAAATGCTTGAAAACGCTATTGTGGACGGAAAGTGTTTTGAAATGAAAATGCAGTTTTTAAATGTATCCTGCAAGCTTGCTGAACTAAATATGATGTTCCAGTCCATGATGTGCATTGGGCCTTCAGTAGCAGCCAAACGCACCTTTGCAAGTCAAATGAAAGTATTTTTTTCAGTATGCATCACATGTTAATTTTCGCAGCATTCTTATTTGCACTTTTGTTTATCAAGCCATTGTATTACAAATGTGGGTTCAAGTTAAAGCATCTAATTAGCCAGTCTGAGTATGCCATCCCTCAAGTCTGCCATCCCTCACTGTAGCCCCCTTGTGGTTTTTAAAATCATAGCCAGCACCCTCCTTTAGTCTACAAAAACACTGCTGGATGGTGGGTGGGTCTATAAGATTGCACACTTGGTTGATGCTAATGCAAAATGTTTCTTATAACATGTACAGAATGCTTTGCATCACTAAAATCACCCAGATGATAGTTGTTAGATTGAAAATGATCATAATTATGTATGATGGAGATGATGTTGAAGTCACCATGAACTCAAAATATTTTTAATTTTTAATTGAATTTTGCAGTAACTGTCACCGTCCCGGTACCGGGACGCCTGAACTTTACTTTACTATATTTCTATTAAATCCTAATCTAATTATGACAAATTATATATTGTTGGAAAGGTCTAAGACTTCTAAATAGATATTCTAGCCCTGTTTTGTGTTACAAATTAGGTAGGAAGAGTAATTGATGAATTTATGACAAGAGTGCACCTCAAAAAATCTGCATCATAACAGGAGTTCTGACCTTTGTCACAAAGTCGATGCACCCACTTTTAATCATTGAAACTTTTTTTATTATGCTAAAAGTTCATAATAAAACATATAATCTAGTATTTTTCAATAAAATTTGTAATTTTAAAAATGTATAGTATAATATTATCCTCTAAAAATTATAATATATATACATATATATTATCCTCTAAAATATATTTTATCATCGCCTTTTTTATTATATCACATATTTAGTATCATAAATTAGGTATCATTTGAAATAATAAACTCATAATTCCTCATGTGAAAACCGTTTTATAATTGAACATTGCGTTGCCATATAAAATATAGCATATTTTATCAGGCTCCTCCCCTTTTGGGCATCATTATATTTTATAATTTATGATCAAAACCTTTTCTAATCTTGACAAAACACATATTGTCAGAAAGGTCTGAGTCTCAAGGTTCCAAATTTATATTTGGACAGAAATGTATCAATTTGTTAAGGCAGAATGTATAAAACTAAATTCAATGGAATTCAATGGCACCCGGTGGCTATTTTTGGTACTACACCTAAACAAAATCTCATGGGAACTTCGATTTTTGTGATATCAACTTCAAATTTGGAACATAACTTGGTTAGATTTATGGCTTTGATTTTATAGTAGTTTTAGAGTAAACATATTTTGTAAAATATATATTTTATATAAAATAAAAAAATATAAGCAATAATCTGCTGAGTGTCTTCTTTAAAACAAGACCAAACTTGGGTATATATTCCAAAGCATTCTTGAATTACAACCATTTAAGTGTGAATAGTGCATTTTAACCCCATTCTCGAAAAGGGGGGTGACAGGTAAGGGGTTAAATGGTTTATCCAATGCACATAATTATTTGTGTTGTCATAATCTTTGATTAAAATAACTTCTCGCTTCGCTTGCAGCATATCTCTTTTCTGATGATGTAGTTTTTGGTTCAAGGGCGGGACATCTTGTCACTCACATGAGATCAACCAATAGCAAACCACAACCATCCAATCAATTCCCCACAGACAAACTTCCTTACTTTTTTTTCTTATTTGAGAAGCCTTTTCACTGAGATATATGTCTAAATACTATAGGGAAGAAAAATACTGCAACTTCTGTTTCATGCACGGTTCTCGACTTTAAAGGTTGCAAAGAAAATAATTTGTCATAATTATGCATATTATCACTAAAGGGTTAATTTTATTCTTAAAAAAATAATTTTGCACAATTGGGCATTGGTAAAATGTTTGTATTCATGGAATTGTTTTTCATTCGCATTTATTCATTCTTTGCAAAAAATTTATATTTATTAAAAAACTGTACTTTATTTAAAAACTCTTTAAAAATAATTTACAAGATGAGATGAGTACAAAAGAAAACAACAGAAAAAATGTCTCGGTTACTGAGCCTCGTTCCTTGAGTAGGTAACGGAGACGTTCCGTCAAATGACGACGAATAACGAAACCCCATTCGTCAGGACTCGGAGTGACAACGAAAGGGAACTAATTTTGCCATCAGAACAGACATGAAGTTTGTAGTAGTTTAAAACAAGGAATTCAAACTTTTACAGGACATAACTTTCACAGGTATTGCTATAAAACTGTCAAACATCGGACCAGTGAGAATTTTGGCAAGACTGTGTCTGTTCAACGCAGTCTCATCCCAATCGTCATATAACTGACATTCAGGACAATTCGTCAACATACGACTTCAGGGCCTCAAAATGTCAGTAGATGACGTGCTGATGGGACTCTGAACTTACCCCAGACCTAAACTCTAACCTACAACCCGACCTCGTCATCTAACTGACTTTAAAGGTACAGCGTCAGTTGTATGACGACCCGGGATTCGCCATCTACCGACGTCTAGGGAGGCTTGAAACCGTCGCATATTGACGAAAGGTCAAACGTCCCAAAACGTCAGTTATATGACGAATTGGGATGAGAATGTGTTGGTTGTTTGAGTACATTCTAATTCTAAGTCGAGTTCCAACACTATCTCAGCCCAATTTGTAACGAATTTGACTGAACTGATTAAAAGTGTCTGATATTCACAATGAATTCGTGCGACCTCACTTGTAAGAGTTTGTACTGATTTTGTCTTAAACCCAGGTGATGGTTAGGTTTAGGGCGGGTCAGGGTAATTCATTTGTATCAAATTACACACAAATTGGCCAATTCGTACGATATGTACGAGCAAAATCGATACTAATTCGTATCGAGCTGAGGTCGTTATCGAATTAGACACTTTTAATCATTCGTCAAATTCGTACCAACTTGGTCGTGAGATCGGGTTGACTACACTACACGGGTGTTTATGGCAGAAGCCACACTTGTGGTCTTGTGATGCACGTGCGTGTGTAAGCCACAAGACTATCGGACTTAGTGAATGCAAGTGATTTTTGTTGTGGTCATTATAGATCTGAGCAGTGTAATTAAGTTCTTCATTGATATATTAATGTATTCTTAAAAGAAGCTTGATTAACATCAGACCCACCTGACAATACTGTCGAAAGATGCTGGACATTCACCCATTTATACCCTGTTGGATCGTGGTTTTGATGACAGCACACTTTTGTGATCACATGTTTATTTCTCTTCATTGTATAATCAAGAAACACTTCCATAGAACTTAGAGAAGGTCAAGTTACCGCATGACCTGCAGAAAACCACATCTAGCACACTGCCTTTGTCTTTTACATTTTTGAGTAATTTTCCAGAAACATACTTCTTTCAAACTTATTAACTGTAAAAGAGATTAATTTCAAACTTATTTAAATTGCCCATGTAAAGTCTTTACTGATGTTGGCAACTGGTGTTACTCGTGAGGAATTGTCTCAGAAAGTAAAACATATAATATGAAATCGAGTCGGAAAAGGTCAGTGGGGGGGGGGGGGGGGAATCTGGTTCAGCACTTTTTTGACAAACACAACACATCCGTTCACATTGTTCATTACTTCTCCGGTGATGTTCATCGAGTCATCACTCACCTGTTTTGCACTCGTTTAGAAACAGGATAAATACATCCAGATATGATCCACTTTGGAGTTTTCCTTCTCTTTCTAATTGGTGAGTTGAACTCTCTTTAATGTCAAAACTTAAATGGTTTTAGATATTTAAGCTAAACAATGTTTTCTTGTTATTTTTCATGTTTCTTTTAGGTCTTACAGCAACACACCCGAATAACCCATCTGTGTTTGCCAAACCGGGAGAAACAATTCGTTTACCTTGCGTTTACCAGAGCCAAATAGCCATGCACTTCTCATGGTACAAGCATGAACCTGGACAGAATCCCAGGCTCATCTCCACCATTTACAAGTATGACAATAAGGCCAGGTTTTACCATAATTTCGAGAATAATTCACGCTTCTCTGTGCTGAATGAAAAGGGTATGCATAATTTGGTGATAAGAAACACACAGATCTCTGATTCTGCAACATACTATTGTGGAAGCGCTTATTCCAACGTAATGGAATTCGTCGAAGGCGCAGAGTTGATAGTTGGAGGTATTTATAATTTTGATTACCTATAATTTAATTGTTTTTAATATAATGAGTATTTATAATAGTTGAGTATTGAGTAGTTCATGATGTCTTACATAAAACTTGCTCAATATGTTAATATGCATTCTTCATGAATATATAACCTTTTTTCATACAGGGTTAAAAAGGAACACCGTTGTAAAACCAAATGCTTTCATTGAAAATCTTTCCAAATCTGGAGATTCAGTGAATTTAACGTGCACAGTTTTAAATCAGAAATGCGTTGGAAACCACAGCGTGTATTGGCTTATACATGAATCTGAAGAATCTCAACCAAGAGTTATTAGGGCACATGGAACGAGTGTTGATCAGTGTGATTGGATCTCTGAAGTCGGGTTTTCAGCACGTAGATGCGTCTACAGCTTCTCTAAGAAGGAGCTCAGTCAGTCTGATGCTGGGACTTACTACTGCGCTGTTGCTGCATGTGGGGAGATGCTGTTCGGGAACGGAACCAAACTGGACTTTATAGGTATGTTTTTTTAGGAATGAATGGGGAGTGGCACTTTTTCGATGTGTTGGTACTTTGACCTCAAATTTTTCTTTTTCAGGTGCCGATTCCACAAAACAGATTATGACTTTTGTTCTCCTTTCCATTGTTAGAACAGCCATTCTTTTAATCACTATTGTCATAGTTACTGTTTGGTACTGCATGAATTCGAAAAGAATGTCGAAAGAGGACTGTTCTCCATCTCCCATGGCTTTCTGAGATCAGACGATCCCAACCAGAGGGAAGACCAGTTGTTCAAAAATAATCTGATCTGATTTCAGCTATTGAATTGAATCAAATCTTAAACATGGCTTGGTCAAAAAAAAAAAAGTCTTGATTTTGATCTTGATCAAATCATCAGTTTGTAGTTAGACTTTTAAGATTTTTTGGGGAAAAAAAATGTGATTCAGGAAAAAAAAATTAATAAAGCTTTAAAACTGGTAAAAACATACACCATTTATATCATGTAAATTAATATACACACATTTATATTTTTAATTTTGCTCTTGATTAGTTTAACTGGTGAAGTAATTAGTAGATCTTTATGGTGGTGTATTGCATTCACTTGAAGAAAAAAAAATCTACTGTTTTTCTGAATTAACGAGTTAATTTTTCATGAGAAACATTTTTTTGCTCTGTTTTTCTGAATTAACGAGTTAATTTTTCATGAGAAATTTTTTTTGCTCTGTTTTTCTGAATTAACAACTTAATTTTTCATGAGAAATTTTTTTTGCTCTGTTTTTCTGAATTAACGAGTTAATTTTTCATGAGAAAATTTTTTTTTGGCATAAATGCGACGTGGGATATCAATATCTCAGGCTCTGGAAGGGTCTAGAGCCTCCATTTTTGCACTCAGGTCGAAGTCTTATGGCCCTCTATTCGGAATCCCGAGTTTCAAGAAGATCAGAGAAACTCAAAATTTTTGACTCCCCCAAAAAACGACAGTGGTACCCCTTATGTTTTTTTTTGGTGCAAAAAAAAAGTTTCTCCAATCTTCTTGCCAACTCTGGATTCTGATAAGAGGGCCATGTGAGCTTAGACCTGAGTGCAAAAATGGAGGCTCTAGACCCTTGCCAGAGCGGAGGTATTGAGATATTTATAATGGCATAAATGCGACAGTGGGATATCAAAATCTCAGCTCTGGAAGGGTCTGGAGCCTCCATTTGCACTCAGGTAGAAGTCTTATGGCCCTCTATGCCTGCAGTAAACACAAGCCTCAGTTCACTTTGATTTGCTGTTTGGCCGTTTTTTGTGCTGGGTTTCCCCATGATCACTGAGGTAGGACATTTGCTATTATTCCCAACTGCAAACCTTTACCTTAAAGGGATACTCCACTTTTTTGGAAATAGGCTAATTTTACAACTCCCTCAGGGTTAAACACTTGAGTTTCACCATTTTCGAATCCATTCAGACAGATTTCTGATATTTAGAGGAATATCAGTAACCAGACAGTTTCTGGTCTCATTGACTCCCATAGTATATATGTTTTTCCTACTATGGAAGTCAATGAGACCAGAACTGTCTGGTACTAATTCCTCTAAATATCAGAAAATCGGCTGAATGAATTGAAAGCGTAAACCCAACTGTTTAACTCTCGGGGAGTAGTAAAATGAGCCTATTTCCAAAAAAGTGGAGTATCCCTTTAATAGCACATTTTAATTAAAGTGGCTAGTCTCTACTAATCAATATAAAGCAAGTATATACTGGAACGAAATTCCTAAAGCAGTTAAATGGAAATGGTTATAAATAGAAGTTAATTTATTTTTTGTTGTTTTATTGAAGTGATTAATTGGGTGATTTGTAGATAACTATTTGTATTTTGAATTGTGTGTATGTGTGTGTTTTGATACTTACAGAGTGGAATGTACATGCTTCAGCTGGTGGACACATCGCAACCTCTTACTCTCTGGTCATCATTGCCATATTTGAACTGGTTGGAATCTCATACATTTATGGTAAGTTTAAATTACAATTTATCTTTAGATCTTATGGCCACGCTAATTTATTTTTAGTGCAACTTTTTAGGTGAGTAATAAGTAGGGTTGGGTATCGAGAATCAAGTACCGATTGGAACCGGGACTAACTTTTTGTTTTTCCCGGAATTGTTCAAAAGTTAATATTTCGATTCCTAGTTTTGATATTCACAGTCCGCCAACCGAAAGAAGAAACCGCTGAACAACACCAACGAAGAAGCGTCTTACCGGAAGTGTTGGCATAACTGCGCGAACATGAGTAACTTGCGTCGACGGTCCAAAGTGTGGCTTCACTTTTCTAAAAATAACGAAATCTCTGCAAAATGCAAAATTTGTGACAGAAGGATTATTTCCTTCAAAAAGACAGTTGGTTTGCAAGGTTAGCTAAACTTTTTGACCCTGCCTCTTAAAAGAATTCGGAATCAGAAATCGTTAGGAACTGGAATCGAAACAAGGAATCAGAATCAGAATCGTTCAAATTCAAACGATTCCCAACCCTAGTAATGAGTGCAGGTAGTAATGAGTGAGCTCAAGCTAAAATGTTTGCTAAGCCAGTTAATCCTGTTTTTTAGTGATTCATTATTTTAGTTTTATAAATGTATAGATGTATAAATATATGTCATACAATACATTCATTTAGATGAATGACTAAATTTAGTTTTGTGAGATAAATGTCCAAAGAGTTTATTTATTTTCCTTCCTTCTTTCCTCTATTTGTGGTGCAGGTCTACAACGGTTCTGCGAGGACATTGAGATGATGATTGGGTTCCAGCCAAACAGGTTTTGGAGAATCTGCTGGGCTTTTGTCACACCAACCATTCTCACAGTATGTCCACCTTATACAGATGAGACAAAGTCTTAAATGAACATTCCTGGAGATACCTTCGACATCCAGTGCCATTGCATGCGCACATTAATCAGTGCTATAACTTTTGGATAGTACTGCCACTGACCCTCTCTCTCTCGTCCTCGCTCTCTAGTTTATTTTGGCACTTAGTCTCTACCAGTGGAAGGTGATGACTTATGAGGAATACACTTATCCGACCTGGTCAATGGTACTCGGCTGGCTTATGGTCATCTGTTCTGTTATATGGATTCCCATCATGTTTGGTATCAGAGATGCACCTCGCACCGGGATCATTTAGTGAGGTAAGGGAGAAGTGTTTGGGTGCTAACATTTAATTTCAAGTGTCCACTTTAGACATTTAATTGGCTGCATCTGAAAACTTAGCCAGCTTATTAGGCAATGTCTTCACATGTAGCCCGAACCGGGACGCCTAACTTTACTTCACTATATTTCTATCTAAATCCTAATCTATTTATGACGAATTATGTATTGTTGGAAAGGTCTAAGACTTCTAAATAGATATTCTACCCCTGTTTTGTGTTACAAATTAGGTAGGAAGAGTAATTGATGAATTTATGACAAGAGTGCACCTCAAAAAAACGTTACTGACCTTTGTCACAAAAAGTCGATGCACCCACTTTTAATCATTGAAACTTCTGTTTTTATGCTAAAAGTTCATAATAAAACATATAATCTAGTATTTTTCAATAAATTTTTTAATTTTAAAAAATTTATAGTATAATATTATAATATTAGTATAATATTATCCTCTAAAAATTATAATATATATATACATATTAATATAATATTATTTTATTATTGCCTTTTTTATTATATCAGATTTTTTAGTAGTTATCATAAATTAGGTATCAATTTGAAAGCTTATAAACTCTTGTGAAAACCGTTTTATATATTGAACATTGCAGTTACCATAGAAACGGTACTTATTTTATCAGGCTCCTCCCCTTTTGGGCATCATTATATTTCATAATTTATGATCAAAACCTTTTATAATCAAAACACATTGTCAGAAAGGTCTGGGTCTCAAGGTTCCAAATTTTGTGACAAAATTGATATTTGGACAGTATGTGTATTAATTTGTTAAGGCAGAATGTAACTAAATTCAATGGAATTCAATGGCACCCGGTGGCTATTTTTGGTACTACGCCTAAACAAAATCTCATGGGATTTTTAATTTTTGTGATATCAACTTCAAATTTGGAACATAACTTGGTTAGATTTATGGCTTTGATTTTATAGTAATTTGAGAAGTAAAACATATTTATAAAATAGAAAAATAAATAGTACAGTATATTTGATTTTCTGTGATTTTAAACTTCCATAACTTTTACATACTTTCATTTTTTTGAAAATGTTTCACTTCAGCAATAATCTGCTGAGTGCTCTTCTTTAAAACAAGACCAAACTTGAGTATATATATGGGTATATTTTAACCCCCATTCTCAAAAAGGAGGTGACAGCAAGGGTTAAAAATCTACAGGCGAAGCAAATATTAATTTACTGCAATAATAATTTCTTGCTAGAAATTACATCAAAAGTGGAAAAAGTTAGTCAAAAACAGAGCTCAATAAAATGGGTTGAACCTGACATAGTCTGCCATACTTTTTATTGGTGTTTTTTCTGTTAACTTTGACCCTAAGAACCAATAATTGGATGGTCTGCTCTGCCCGAAATATTGCAGGGAAAATTAAATTGCTACCATTTTAATGAATTCACCCTTTATTTTTTATCAGAAAAATGCGAAAAATTATTTTTTTCCTCAAATCCTTAGTGGGTTGTGTAGGCTGTCAATAAATGCATTCCCAGATACACAAAACACATGTGCTGACAACATACACTAAAAAAAATAACTCTTAAAACACATTTCTACATGATTTTACATCAATTTAATGCAAAAAAGTAGGCCGATTTTCTCACCTTTTTTTCCAATCAACTATTCCCCTAAGTTATGGCATCAGTCAATATGCCATTCTTTCACCAAACACTATACTCATTCCACAGAAAACAATTATAAAAATCCAACCAAAATCAATGGATCTGTGATGATTTCACTACTAGCTGGCAATCAACAGGCTCGAAGCTTCTATAGAATTTTCAGACTTACCTCTTAAAATTCTTAAAATCATGCTGGATATTTAGCATCATGGCACACTTACACACAACTTACACACATTTTTCTGATAAAAAATAAAGGGTGAATACACTAAAATGGCCACCTTTTTGTGATATTTCCGGCAGAGCAGACCCTCCAATTGATTGGTTCTTTTGGTTCTCAAAGTTAACAGAAAAAAACACAAATAAAAAGTATGGCAGACCATGTCTTGTCAACCCAAATGAGACTTTGGCTCCCTAACTATTAGAGTATGAATATCTGTTGGGGCATCAGATTAAAGTGTTAGGTGCCATCTGGAACTCCAAATCAAAACATATTCCATTTTACATGACAGATGGGGTAGTATACCTCCAGAAAGTGAGTTGTGCCGCGGCTGCGTGCACTCTCACATCTTCAAACAACACAAACGAGCGCTGTTTTGCTCTTTTTCTCACACATATTATTCAAATCATTTGATACAATAGTAAAAGGTTGGAAGACCGCAGTTTCACGTGGAGCATTTGGAGATTTTTAGAGATCAGAGACTAAATGAACAACATCTCAACACTAAATGATGAAGACTGTCTCATAGACGCCTGTCTCAAAAACAAGCTGGTGCATTTCTACGATATGGGAAAATAAAAGCTTAAACTATTATTTTAAGTTTACGGTATTCGTTTTGTTCATATTACACTTTTATTGTTAGTTTGAATTAATTTGACAGACAGCATTCACTGATGTTGATCAAGCTCACGCCATTCAGAGCTGCCAACTCACACGAATTCACCGTGAGACACACGCAAATGACACTTAGCATGCAGGTTAGTTAAGCTCTCAGATTCTGTAAATTTTATTACGCAATTCAAACAATAAATACCGTTTTGGCGCTTGTACATGTTACACCACAGATCCCCTAGTGCACGTGAACCGATCATCTCTACTAGCTAATGGAAAATGAACACGAACACTGTTGAAAGATACAGTATGCTACAACTTACCAAAATGTATTCCTCATGCATAATGTCGACCAATAATTTTTTAACTCTTCCCTGAACTGAAATGTAGTAGTGGGCTCTGGGCTGTATCTCCACACGACTGACAGGTTCAATTACACACACAAGCCAGTTTCTCATTGCAGTTTGGCTGGTGTTTATGTTGCCTGCCCGCATACCGCCTCCCATGGCCGAAACTGGTATTACGACACCTGACAGGCCGGGGCTAGTAATTTAGCATGCTAATTTAGGTTTATATTTCGGTAGCAATATAACTTTTCAGTTTTTAATGACATCATTGCACTTATTTCTTCTCATTTTTTGATGCATGTAGCTCATTTTCTGTATATTTTTACCTCAATTATTACATATGGCACCTTTAAGCAAACAGTTTAAAGGTCCCCTGACATGGGGCTTCCTGGGTTGTTGTTTTTTAGATAAAAAAATAGTCAGAATTTAGAAACAAAAGGCATTTTTCCGAGCCTGATTTTAGCCTCTGCTTTGAACGCTCTGTTTGAAGGGGCGTGTCTGCTGTGGGATTCAGTGTAACCGCCCACTGCTGTGATTGGCTGACATGCTTGCAAATGAAATAGCTACATATCTACATGTGAAACTCTCTGGAATACTTTTACTACAGCTATTATACGTTTTTACTATTACAGCTATCGAGAATTAACGAATCGTGAGAAGTTTTTAAAGTATTAGATTCCCATCACATAAAATGTTGCTGTGATGAGCATTTAGCAGCAGATGACAGTCAGTTGATCGTGAGAATGAAGATCTTATCATTGCACCACAGTTTCTGCACTCTCTCTAATGCTTTCACCAATGCAAACATGATGATGTACTGTACATACAGTAAGAGCTTCGTTGTGCAGTGTAACGTGCGTCATTGGTTTCATTGATTGCTTTTTGTATAATTTGTTCACAATTATACAATTATTTTCATCCTACTAAAGAAACGATGTGAAGTTGATATTTTAGTCACTGGCTTGACTTACTGATGCATAAACAGTATTGAACGATTTTGAGAGAGAAGATTAACGGTAACGCTTTCCTTTACAGTCCAGTTACCCATGTAAATACTATGTACTTATTTTAGTAACTATAATTACTGGGTAATAACTAGTACTAACCCTGAACCTACCCTAAACCTACACTGTAAAAAACTATCGTGATTTTAACAGTAAAAGACTGTAAAAATGCTACAGTGAAAAACTGTTAATTGGTTAACAGAAAGTTTCCTTACTATATACGGTAAATAACTGTGATATGAATAATGGTACGTTTAATGTAATTTTACTGTAAAATACTGTTAAATTTACAGTTTTTGGAAGTGAAAAAGAAGAAGTCATTGTTTAATTTACAGTGAAAAAATGTAAATTGACATTCCCACAATTCCCTGCGTGACACTTCACATTTAATGTATTTTAACTGTTTCTTCATAATTTTCTTAGTTATTTTTCTAATCAGTTATGTACATTAGGGTTTTATGTTACATTTAATGTTGTTAAATTAATACTTATTGCATTTTTTAAATTTCAACATGTTACCATGATGGTGTTTAATGTTTGTGTGAATGACACTGTGCAGCTTCTATATAATAGTATGAACTTTCTTGAGGAAGAGCTGATAATGATGAGCTTTGATTGATCATTTGACTCTCATTACGGCTGCTGATTGTTGGCAGTTCAGTGTATTACAATTGAACAAAACAGATATTAATACTTCAAAAGGTCAGTAAATTAACATTATATCAGATAATGAAATACGGTTTATTGCTGTAAAATTAAATACGGTCAAATGTTGCTACGGTATCTTTAACAGGAAAACTCTGGTAACCACAGCTGCCAGGGTTTTCCTGTAAATTCTGTAATTTAGTAGTTTTGTAAGAGCAAACCAAATTAATCAGTCAAGATAGGATGCAAATCAAGCACCCGTCACACGATTCTGATGGACTTTCTCTCTTTCCGCAGCGGCTGAAGTTGGTTTGCTCTCCTCAACTCTGACTGGGGTCCATTCTTGATGAAACACCGCGCGAACGCTACAAGAACATGATCGACCCACTGGGCACCAACTCGCTTGGCCTGAAGCTTCCCCCTAAAGATTTCCAGCTATCAGCCCAATATCAATAATCCTCCTCACTTCCCGCGAGTGCCCGATTTTCCGAGGCCTCTGAGGGTGAGACCTGCACTCACATCAAACTCTTTAGCCCATTCAACCTCCCCCTTTTTCCCTACCGTTCTCTTTCAGCCATATTCCCCCCTCTTCTGGCACTTTTAGAGGGGTCTTTCAGGTGGAAAGCACAGACAACTCCCTATGATTTGGTTTTCTGAATTATTATTCGCAGTGGAGGTCATTCTGATACACCAATCCCAGCTGAACCTTTTTCTCAGAGGCAATATAATGATGCAGTTGCAAGCTATTAAGGCAATATTGGACTGATTGTGCGTCATGCAGTGGTTTTTATTCTTTTTTCATTACGAAGTGACTGCTGATGTTAAAAAAAGAAAAAAAGAGGAAAATAACATTTATATTTCTTCTATGTCTATTTGCTTGTGACCTCTTAAACATCAGCAAACACGGATGAGAAAAACTGCTGAGTAGTGCGCAGTGAACACTCTTTTCTGGCATCATACTATCGCTCTCGACTTGTGTCCACTTTTAGCTGTACCATGTGCCTCGGACTTCCTCTATTTATAAACTACTGCATAGTATAGTGTGTGTTAATACTACATTATGGAGGGAAGTGAGCACATTTCAGTCTCTGTGAATTATAAGCAATCCTACAATTTACTTAACCTGTTAGAAATACATCTACAGTGTTATAGAAGCCAAACTCATAGTCTAGGTTCTAGTATAGATCCATCCCTTTCTTCAAAGAAAATGTGGCCATGCAAAACTGTAATAATACCCTTTAGTGTTGTTTAGAGTAGTGCTCAACGGCCAACTATAGCAGTTATGTATGTATACTAATATTTAGAGTATGCTTTCGAGTATGTGTTGTGATCTGTTCATAGACTATGTGAATCCTACTATTCTTTACTTACGTGGAGTACACACAAAGAAAGGTAGAGATAAAAATCTGGAGATGGTGGTATGTGTGGCAAGCCAAGGACATTTCTGTGAGAGATGCTTGAGGACCACACTCCTTTTTCTGAACGTTTTCCATCTCTGATTGTATGTACGTTTTCATGAAACAGGGTCTCAGGTATTACTCCGTTCTATCAACCTTTTTAGATGTTGGATAAGAGTTGAACATGTTTGTGGGAGCTTCATATCATTCATATACACAGTCAAAAGTTTAAGGTCGGTAAGATTTTTTATGTTTTTAAAAGAAGTCTCTTCTGCTCACCAAGGCTGCAATTTTTTGATAAAAAATACACAAAAAACACAGTAATATTGTGAAATATTATGACAATTTAAAATGACTTTTTTCATGTTCATATATATTAAAATGTAATTAATTCCTCTGAAAAAAAGCTGAATTTAAAAAAGCTGAAATTTACTTCAGTCTTCAATGTCACATGATCCTTCACAAATCATTCTAATATGATGATTTTATGCTCCAAAAACATGTATGATTATTATCCATGTTGAAAACAGTTTTTACATTTTTATTTCAGGATTCTTTGATGAATAGAAAGTTCAAAAGAACAGCTTTTATCTGAAATGGAAAGCTTTTGTTACATTAAACACTACCCTTTAAAAAGTTTGGGGTCAGTAAGAATTTGTATTTTATTTTTGGGGAAATAAATAAGAAATCAATACTTCTATTCATCAAGGATGAGTTACATTGATCAAAAGTTACAGTAAAGACATTTATAATGTTAGAAAAGATTCTAGTGATTTGTGAAGGATCATGTGACACTGAAGACTGGAGTAATGATGCTGAAAATTCCGCTTTTTTTCAGAGGAATAAATTACATTTTAATATATAAAAATGTAATTTATAAATATATAATTTATAAAAAAAGTCATTTTAAATTATCATAATATTTCACAATATTACTGTTTTTTGTGTATTTTTTATAAAAAATACCTTGACATCCTTGGTGAGCAGAAGAGACTTCTTTTAAAAACATAAAAAATCTTACCGAACCTTAAAGGAACCGACTTTTGGGACTTTGGCTTATTCACTGTATCCCCATAGTTAGATAAGTCCATACATACCTTTTTCATCTCCGTGCGTGCTGTAACTCTTTCTGACACACCCACCGCTAGCCTAGCTTAGCACAAAGACTGGATGTAAATGGCTACAGCTAGCATACTAATCCTAATAAGTGACAAAATAATGCAAACATTTTCCTATTTACATGTTGTGATTTGTATAGTCACATAGTGTACAAATCACAAGGTCATATGAGACACAGACATCTTTTAACCAAATATTAGGAACTATTTTCTCAGAAGGCCAAGCACTGCTGCTTGGGCAGCGTGATAACCGCAGCACCTGAGATGCACCTTTGCAGTGCTTCGTCTTCTGAGAATATAGTTCTTCATATTTATATGGTTAAAAGATGGCTATGTCTCATATGACCTTGTGATTTGTACACGATAGGATCTTTTTTTTGCGTTATTTTGTCTTTTTTTGCGATTATGCTAGCTGTAGCCACTTACATACAGTCTTTGTGCTAGGCTAGGCTAGCGGTGGGTGTGTCGAGACAGAGTTACAACACGACACGGAGATGAAAAAGGTATATATGGACTCTGCTAACTCTGGGGGATATGCTGAATAAGCCAAAGTCCAAAAACGTCGAAGTGTTCCTTTAAACTTTTGACCGGTAGTGTACATCCTGTTCCCTTTTCCGAATATTATTGACCATTGGAATCCTTCATATCTTATAATTAGTGTCCCATTTCTAGCTATTGGACTGTAAATATGGCTAATGCTCTTGTAGTATTGCTTTAGGCAATTGATTTTTAGTTGGTCAGTAATAAAAGCTGACCAAACTTGAGTACAAATGCACTTTTGATCATCACGCAAAAAAATATGTTGTTGCTTTCCACCACCACAATGATAAAAATCCATTTTTGTTGAGATATTCTATACGATTAGTGGTGTGGGTTTAATTTAGTTAGTGAAGCGAACCACACTGCCCACGCAATGCAAGTAATAACACTGAGAATAACGACTTTGCCTGGGAGTGATGTGTTTCAAAAGCCATGTACTAATCACCTTGAATATAGAGCATTTCTAAAAGAAAAAAAGGTGCTCCTCAGTATATTAGAGATGATTTTTCTGATACATTTAATCTTACTCTCTGTGTAGTATACGTGCGTGTGGATGTGTGGAATAATATGCAGCGCTTAGTGTTTAGACTTATATTTATCCAACCATCCAGACCTGATCAAATGCAGCCTGGTGGTCAGTTTGAGGTCCTTGGTTTCAATGTATCGCAAATGTTTCAGTTTGTGTGTAAGAGTTGAGTGCTTTTACTAAATTGAAGATCCAGGTTATGTAGCACAACAAATACTACACAAAGCACACGTCTAAGTCCGAGTTGTATACGGCTGCTGTGATCATCGTTGTAATATTTTAAGGTTCTGGATGGAGTTTCTGTTAGTCCTTGTGTTGCTGTACGTCTGTCCGAGAGCTATTGTTACAACCCCCCTTTAAGTAACACATAATCTGTGGGGAAAAAATGATAGGTAACAGTCTTGCATGTGCTGTGTGTGTTGCTGTGGATTGTTTGTCCATGTATGCTTCCCTTTTATGCTCCTTTTCTCCAATGTGTCCCTCTTTACCACCTTTCCTACCTACAGGGCGACACTGGGCAGTAGGCAACCAAAGAAGGAGAACTTGTCATAGGGTTCTGAAAAAATAAGCTTAAAAAGAACATATATTCTAAAAGAAAAAGACATATACGTATACATATATATACAAATAGCCTATATATATATATATATATATATATATATATATATATATATATATATATGTATATATATATATGAAGAAATGAAATATATTAATCTGTGTATTTAGGAGACTGAGATACTGCCACTCATCCTTCATTATTGATGTGTGCCAATATGTTATATGACATCTTCAGGTAACCTTTGGCCTTATAGATGTCCTCTGGTAATAAACTATTATATGTATTTCAGAATTATGATACAGAGTAGCTTCCAATCAGTCATTATGTGGTCAGTCTATATTGTAATGTATGTCGTGTCATTTGGCACTTTACTGTGGACCTATGGGAGCATAGGTAAAATTTCTTATTACTTGGGTAATGTCATATATTTCTGTGTGTTTTATGTGAGGGAAATCTGCCTATGGATACAGATATTTACCTCCAACAGATCATGGCATCCTTTGAGTTGAATTGTAGTAGTATAAATATGAAAAATATCTAGATTTTGAATTCTGTGCCAGAGAAGAAAAAAAAGTAAAACATATAAAAAAGGGAAAATAAACATATATGAAAAGGCATAATTTATTTTAAATCTCATAAATCCTTGAGGCCCTACCTCAGATTTTGTATTTATGTATAGAAATGCAATTTGAATCATAGTATCTTTGCCAATTATACAATAAAAGACCATATTTATCATAAAATGTATAACCTCTTAATCAATAAATAAATGTTAATGTTTTCAACTCTAGTTGTGTTCTTATGCCTGAGGTGTTTTGAGGAATATTTTGTTATAACACGCATGCATACTTACACACGCATGACGTTGGGTGATTCGAGAACCGTGGAATGTTCAATGCACATTGAGAATTTGGCAAATATTTTTATTATTTAAATATATAAAATATTTTATTTACTTTTAATAAGCACCGTGCCCTCCTGCGTTTTGAGTGTTTTTAATATCAAGTTTTGTACTTGGTTGATTATGAAAGTTAAAAATCAAATATGAATGAGCTTTAATTCGATTTTTGATAGTTCACGCTCCCTGAATGAGGAAATAAAATAGCATTTGATTTATCATTTGAGCAGCTATTTTAAGACTTGGATTTATTATTTAATAATTAGAGCATTTGATTTATCATTTTGGGCAGCTGTTTTGAAACTTTGATTTATATTAGAATTTTTATTTTAAATTTGTTAGGAAAAAAAATAAAAATAGGCCTGTGACAAAATTGAAAATTAGGAATCGAAAACATGGTCACAATGCATTGTCCATGTCAAATTCTTAAAATAAAATGTAATTGGTGATTTGACGTTTTATTTTCACTTACAATCTCTGCCAGTATTTAAATGCAAATGTGAAAAACGATACTGCAAATATATTTTTTCTAAACGTTTCTATACTGCAAAGCATTTTGTTAATGCTCACGCAATAATATTGACAATGTAATTTTTACATTTATCTTGAAAGTCTGTATGCTAATTTTATGTTAATGAGAAGGTGGGGCTGAACTTATGGACGCTTGTTTCCACCATGGAATAATGGCTGAAATCAATGAAATAAGGCCATAAAAGTAAAACCCATACTGAATATTTGTCCACAAGAGAACTAGATCTTGTAGCCTAGAATTTTTGCTTTTAAAATGATAAGAACATCATCCTGCCCACTCATTCACATAAAACAATATATTGATTTTTAAATTAATAAAAACAACAAAACAAAGGTGAACATGGGGTGAACATCAGTAACAACTAGGGATGCACTAATAAAAAATAATAATAAAAAAAAAAAAAAAAAAACACCAGGTTTGTTTGGCCCAAACATGTTGTGCTTTTATCAGTATGACTAATAATAATAATAATGTATTAATAATTAAATAATATAATTTATGTTTCACCTAAAAATCATAGAAATGTGTGAGGTGGCGAGGAGGGCTTTGCTCTCTGGAGGTAAAAAGGCCCACATTATTGATACAAACACTAACTAAAGTAGTATGTTTTGCATAGTATATATAATACTTTTTCAAAACATCCTACAAACAGTTTGTACTATTTTCAGTTAATTTTATTTTTTAAATAAAGGACATTTATTTTGTATGAATTTATATATATATATATATATATATATATATATATATATATATATATATATATATATATATATATATATATATATATATATATATATATATATATATGGTAACACTTTACAATAAGGTTTATTTATTAAACATTAGTTCATGCATTAACTAACATGAACTAACCATTTGTTACTGTATTTGTTATTCTTTGTTAACGTTAGTTAATACAAATCTAGCTGTTTATTGTTTGTTCATGATAGTTCACAGTGCATTAACTAATGTTAACAAGATTTTAATAAAGTATTAGTAAATGTTGAAATTAACATTACCAAAGATTAACAAATGCTGAAGAAGTATTGTTCATTATTTGTTAATGTTAACTAATGTAGTAACTAATGAACCTTATTGTAAAGTGTTACCATATATATATATATATATATATATATATATATATATATATATATATATATATATATATATATATATATATATATATATAAAAGAAATATTTAAAAACTATAAAATGAGGAAGCTTTGAAGGAGAACCCATAAAAATGTAATATGCATGACGCTGAATTGAAACATTTTAGTTCTTGAACTGCAACTGCTTCACCTTTGCAATTTCGGTTCTCAACTGCAGGTGGAGCTAAATAGACACGCGTTATCATCAGTAAACAAGTGAAATTTTACTTTACCTGGTTCAGGATAAGCTCATTTGTGTGTTATAGTCACACACATAGTGTTATAAAAACACCTTACACTGCTTAAAAGTGAAACTTATGTTGTTTTTTGCGTCACCTGAACCTACATACATGCATACATACACTCACCGGCCACTTTATTAGGTACACCTGTCCAACTGCTCGTTAACACTTAATTACTAAGCAGCCAATCACATGGCGGCAACTCAGTGCATTAAGGCATGTAGACATGGTCAAGACAATCTCCTGCAGTTCAAACCGAGCATCAGTATGGGGAAGAAAGGTGATTTGATTGACTTTGAACGTGGCATGATTGTTGGTGCCAGAATGGCTGGTCTGAGTATTTCAGAAACTGCTAATCTACTGGGATTTTCACGCACAACCATCTCTAGGGTTTACAGAGAATGGTCCGAAAAAGAAAAGTCATCCAGTGAGCGGCAGTTCTGTGGGCGGAAATGCGTTGTTGATGCCAGAGGTCAGAGGAGAATGGCCAGACTGGTTCGAGCTGATAGAAGGGCAACAGTGACTCAAATAACCACCCGTTACAACCAAGGTGGGCAGAAGAGCATCTCTGAACGCACAGTACGTCAAACTTTGAGGCAGATGGGCTACAGCAGCAGAAGACCACACCGGGTGCCACTCCTTTCAGCTAAGAACAGGAAACTGAGGCTACAATTTGCACAAGCTCATCGAAATTGGACAATAGAAGATTGGAAAAACGTTGCCTGGTCTGATGAGTCTCAGTTTCTGCTGCGACATTCGGATGGTAGGGTCAGAATTTGGCGTCTACAACATGAAAGCATGGATCCATCCTGCCTTGTATCAACGGTTCAGGCTGGTGGTGGTGGTGTCATGGTGTGGGGAATATTTTCTTGGCACTCTTTGGGCCCCTTGGTACCAATTGAGCATCGTTGCAACGCCACAGCCTACCTGAGTATTATTGCTGACCATGTCCATCCCTTTAGGACCACAATATACCCAACTTCTGATGGCTACTTTCAGCAGGATAATGCGCCATGTCATAAAGCTGGAATCATCTCAGACTGGTTTCTTGAACATGACAATGAGTTCGCTGTACTCAAATGGCCTCCACAGTCACCAGATCTCAATCCAATAGAGCATCTTTGGGATGTGGTGGAACGGGAGATTCGCATCATGGATGTGCAGCCGACAAATCTGCGGCAACTGTGTGATGCCATCATGTCAATATGGACCAAACTCCCTGAGGAATGCTTCCAGCACCTTGTTGAATCTATGCCACGAAGAATTGAGGCAGTTCTGAAGGCAAAAGGGGTCAAACCCGTTACTAGCATGGGTACCTAATAAAGTGGCCGGTGAGTGTATATACATACCTAGAATTTATTATTTATTATTTATCTTTATTATTATTATTATTTATATTAATAAATAAAAAAAATTAAATGCGAATGTGTATTTTCAAATATATATATTTTTTATATTCTTAAACATTAAATATGTTAAGTCCCATTGTATTTTTCCCCTCTTAGTCGTAAGTAATGTAAATTGCAATATTTCAGTTTTGTTTCTCTGATCACAAGTTCACTAATATAAGACATTTCTTTGAGAAAGAATAAGGCTCTCAACAACTAGAAATACATTTCATGAAATGTTTTTCCACCAATGAAAACTTTAAAGCTTTAAAAATTCATTCAGTGTTTATAACTGGTAGGCTTGTTGTGGATAATAGAATAATAGAATCAAGTTTTTTGAGACAATGGCGTTTGTTTTATTAGAGCTCACAACAGCATTAAGATACATCAGATGCAACTTATGAACACATAGGGCAACCTTAATTTAAATGTTATATCACAGAATGATTATTAACTACTGTAACCTCTTGCAGCTGAGTACACTACATTTGTGCATGCACTTCTTTCAGTCTCATGTCTGTTGCGTTTCTTCCAGGGAAATGTACCGCTGCGTAGCTGAGCTCCTCTGGTACACACCTAAAACCAACACCAAAGTACTCAATACACATAGATAAATGAATAAAACAAAGCAATGTCGTATATATTTTACCTCATTAGCAGGAGACGAAGAAAGTGTTTGTAACGGCTGGGTTTCTGCAAAAAATATGCAGAATATTCTTTCTTTTAAGTTATGACATGATATTTTCACATTTTGTGATGATATACGTACATGTGTTTTTTTGCAGTAAGTAGGCTACTCAAGTAATCATACCTCTCAATGATAAAAACTTTTTTTGTATTTTACAGTTTTTTATCTTTTGTTGATGACAATTATACTTTTATGTATACTTTGTTATAATATAATCAGTGTCAGTAATGCTGTAATAATCATTATCATGCAATATTCTCTCAATATTCAAATGGCTTACCAGATAAATGTTTATTGTCGTTTTTGTGATCTCTTACACAGAAGGATAGCGATGATCACCAAGCACATTATATTTGTTACCACCAAAGCTGTGACCTTTAAGTCAGT
This sequence comes from Hybognathus amarus, assembly GCA_030378365.1. NCBI lineage: Eukaryota > Metazoa > Chordata > Actinopteri > Cypriniformes > Leuciscidae > Hybognathus > Hybognathus amarus. The sequence continues at coordinate 383,595 of JAQIUQ010001698.1, read as the reverse complement.
CCAGGCCAACTCCGAATTTGGTTCTAAGATTTAAAAAAGTCTAAATATTCAAACTGCAATTGAAAAGATTTAATGTATCGTATATAAAGAATTTTCTCACCTCTAATTTCAAGCCTACTTCCATTTCCAAACAGTATCTGTCCACACATGGCCACAGCGCAGTAGTAAGTCCCAGCGTCAGTTAAACTGAGATTGGGGAGATTGTAGATACAAGACTGTGAATGGGAATCTTTCTCAGAGCTCTTATTGCATTGATCATTTCTGTTTCCATGCTTGTAAAGGATTCCTGGATGTGTATCTCCTGATTCATGTCTAAACCAGTAGATGCTGTGATTGCCCTCACATCTTTCAGTGAGAACAGTACAGTGAAGATTCACAGAGTCTCCTGGGTTAAACTCTTCTTTTACAGAAGTGCTCGAGTCCACACCTGACAAAAACTGCTTAATGTGATGTCTTGTTTTTACCCCTAAAATTAGAATAGGATTACATTACTGTATATGTATATATATACACACACATACTACTGGTCAAAAGTTTAGGGTCGGTAAGATTTTTTTATGTTTTTAAAAGAAGTCTCTTCTGCTCACCAAGGCTGCAATTTTTTGATAAAAAATACACAAAAACACAGTAATATTTTGAAATATTATGACAATTTAAAATGACTTTTTTATGTTAATATATATTAAAATGAAATTATTCCTCTGAAAAAAAGCTAAATTTTCAGCATCATTACTCCAGTCTTCAGTGTCACATGATCCTTCACAAATCACTCTAATATGATGATTTTATGCTCCAAAAACATGTATGATTATTATCCATGTTGAAAACAGTTTTTTACATTTTTATTTCAGGATTCTTTGATGAATAGAAAGTTCAAAGAACAGCTTTTATTTAATTAGAATCTTTTCTAACATTATAAATGTCTTTACTGTAACCTTTGATCAATGTAACTCATCCTTGATGAATAGAAGTATTTATTTCTTATTTATTTCCCCCAAAAATAAAATACAAATTCTTACTGACCCCAAACTTTTTAAAGGGTAGTGTTTAATGTAACAAAAGCTTTCCATTTCAGATAAAAGCTGTTCTTTTGAACTTTCTATTCATCAAAGAATCCTGAAATAAAAATGTAAAAAACTGTTTTCAACATGGATAATAATCATTCATGTTTTTTGGAGCATAAAATCATCATATTAGAGTGATTTGTGAAGGATCATGTGACACTAAAAACTGGAGTAATGATGCAGAAAATTCAGCTTTTTTTCAGAGGAATAAATTACATTTTAATATATATTAACATAAAAAAGGTCATTTTAAATTGTCATAATGTTTCACAATATTACTGTGTTTTTTGTGTATTTTTTATCAAAAAATTGCAGCCTTGGTGAGCAGAAGAGACTTCTTTTAAAAAAAATAAAAAATCTTACCGACCCTAAACTTTTGACTGGTAGTGTATATATATATATATATATATATATATATATATATATACATATATATATATATATATATATATATATATATATATATGTGTAGGTTTACTTACCTTTATAGTTTAAAAACAGCCCATTACCAAAAGTTATATGATCATAGTCACGAGCACCGCAGTAATAGATTCCAGTGTCTGATGGCTTTAAGTCTTTTATAGTCAAAGTAAAATAATTGTTTTTTCTTTACAGCTGTCAATCTTGTGTCCTTCTTGAAGTGTCCATAAAACGTTGGCGTTACAGCGTCAGCATAGAGACTGAGGATGCATGTTGGAGCTTCTCCCAGAGATTGCTTGAACCAGGACAGGTAGTTCTCTTGCTCTTCAGATAACAAGCACTCTAACATTATAGTTTCACCCACAGCGAAGGTCTCCAGGACTTTCTTTTGAACGACGGCAGCAGACGTGATGAAGCCTGAGAAGAAAAAAGCACATGCAGGACCATTAGAGCAGATCAGAATAAATATAAGGTAAGATTTAACTTTGCAGAACAAATCTCTCTTCCAGAGCAAACACACCTGTCCTGAAGAGTAGCAAAAATGTCACAAGTTTTAACATAGTTGAGGTTCTCTGTGCATTTGGTAACATCTCATGGAGCATTTGTAAGACGTGTGGGTGTGAAACGACTAGGTTTAGAGGAGTCAAGCCTTGTTTTTCTAAATTTAGATGATGGGTCTGATTGGCTGTTGTCATTTTTCCATTCAGGCTGTCTGACCTAAGACATATAGCATGCTAAGTGGCTTATCTTTTGCTTTTTTGCTTATGATTGGAGTTTCTGTGAATCTTGTGTTATGATCAACTGGTAGTATTTAATCTTTGTGAACTCAGTAGTTTTTGAGCTTTTATTTTCTTTTTTTACACAGCAAGCACAGAATAAAAAAAAAGCATATCCTGTGTAATTTACTCTAACCATGTGGTGGTGCAACGGATCACTAAACTCACGGTTCGAATCGCATCATATTAAGTTTTTTGAGTCATGGATTTTGGAAAAAAATTTTATAATAAGTAATGTAACTTTGCTTTTTATTTATTACTTAAAGCCCACTCAAGTACTCTGATAACATATAGCAAAAATCTAGCTTTTAATAATTAAACATTGTTAAAGATAAGTGAACAGTAATAAAATAATATCAAATACACAATAGATGAATTCAATATAACAAATTATACACTCTTTGTACACATATACACTCTTTAATTGACGTTTAAACACAATTTGAACAACATATTATGCTATTCAATGCATTAGGCTACTTCTATATAAAATGTATATTAAGTTGCTCAAGCAAAGTGGTAATATTTAACCATGTATACTGTATATTAAAATCACAAAAAAATTTAATTAAAACTTAAAATTCGTCAAAAACAGCAGACTCATACATTTTATTTTACATAATTTAAATCGTCAAACAATAAATCTTGCATGTCACAAATAACTTGTTTTCCACCTCCACGAATAGAGATGAGTGTCGTTCATTATGTCGCCTTGAAAAAGTAAATTATTGTTTTCCGTGCTTTACCCCGGTATTAAAGTAAAAAGATGACTGTGAAAAATAGTAGAATTTAGTTAAATGCATTTATGGTGAGATTACAACATTTTATGTAATTAAATGCATTTATGATTAAATTACAAAATTTTCATGTCAATTTGTGTTTATTTTGACCACAAACTATGCGCTTGTCACTTTAAAGGGCATATTGCAGGTTAGAGGACCTAATGAGTCAATGCATCGAAAAATAATGTGGGAACTAGATTTTCAACCCCTTAATTGTCACTTGCCCGTATGCGGGCATCTAACTTTACTTCACTATATTACTATTAAATCCTAATCTATTCATGACAAACTATATATCGTTGGAAAGGTCTAAGACTCCTAAATAGATATTTTAGGTCTGTTTTTTCTTACAAATTATAAATGAACAGTAATATATGAATTTATGACAAGAGTGCGCCTCAAAAAAATCAACGTCATTACAGGAGTTTCTGACCTTTGTCACAAAAAGTCGAACACGCACACTTCATAATAAAGTGTGTTACATATAAAGTGTATATATATATACAAAAGTTCATAATAAAACATAATTAGTATTTATCAATAAAAAAAGATAAAATTATATTTTAAAAAGTAAGGTAAGAAGAAGTCCTCTAAAAGTATAATACATTTTATATATATATATATATATATATATATATATATATATATATATATATATATATATATATATATATATATATTTTATTATTATTATATCACATATTTTAGTAGTTATCATAAATTCGGTATCATTTGAAAGCTTACGAACTCAGAATTCATCCTGTGAAAATCGTTTTGAAATTGGACATTGCGTTACCATAGAAACAGTATTTTTTTATTAGGCCCCTCCCCTTTTGGGCATCTTCTTTCATAATTTATTATGAAAACCTTTCTAATCTTGACAAAACACATATTGTCAGAAAGGTCTGAGTCTCAAGGTTCCATATTTAGTGACAGAAGTGATATTTGGATAGAAATGTATTAATTTGTTACGGCAAAATGCATACAATTAAATTCAATGGAATTCAATGGGACCCGGTGGCTATTTTTAGTATAACGCCTAAACAAAATCTCATGGGAACTTCAATTTTTGTGATATCAACTTCAAATTTGGAACACAACTAGGTTAGATATATAGCTTTCATTTTATAGTAATTTTATAGTAAAACATATTTTGTAAAATATTTATTTCATATTAAAAATTATATATTAATAAAGTATATTTGATTTACTGTAAAGTATAACTTCCATAACTTTTTCATTCTTTAATTTTTTGAAGTGCTTTCACTGTTAGTAAGAATCTGCTGATTGCTTTCTTTAAAACAAGACCAAACTTAGGTCTATATTCCAAAGCATTCTTGAATTACAACCATTTAAGTTTGTATAGTGCATTTTAATGTCAATTATCAAAAAGGGGGTGACAGGGTTACAAGGGTTAAAATATACTTAGAAATATGCTACAGAAGCTCCTGGAGTCGTTTTGTGAGAATTTTACTTCCGTGTCTGAAATGGGCGTGGCGGGCTGTGACGTGAACGGGCGGGAGAGCAGTTCATTCAAACAACAGGAAAACAATGGATCGCAACTGACATTTCGGACGCTGAGGAATACTCGTATGACGGACCATAAACATCCAATGCACATGTCACCCTTTAGCGTCAATATGACACGCTTCGGTTATGGGTAGGTTTAGGTCTGGGGTAGGGTTAGGGTTAGACCACTAGGAGGCGCCTTCTGGCCCATCTATATCTGCGCTCATATTGATGCTAAAGGATGCCATGTGCGTTGGATGTAAAAAGCGTCAGTATATGACACCTTGGGATGAGAACGGGCTGGTTAACATGGGTACGGAAAAATATGCACCGCATGCATACTGCAAACGGCATATGCGTCAAACAGGCATAAACAGTAGTACATAAAAAATAACACTATAGTATTCTCTGTATTTAAATATAGATTTATCTTTGTTAAAGATGTGTTTTGTTGTTCGATTAACATTAATGACAGCAGCAGATTTGTAAAGGCTGCTGTCACTTTAAAAGGGATACTTCACCTCTGAAAAGATGGATGTGAAATGTGACATTATTTTTGAATTTGGAGCTTTCTAGACTGAGAAAAGCCGAGAAAATGTTTTTTTGGCTTTTGTGGATGTAAAGACAACAACTCCCAGAATGCACTTGCTTCGCTGCCCTAACAGGCTACGCCTACTGGTAACAGCGTAGTAGTTAAACAAGATGTCTAGGGCTGCGTCCGAAATCGCGTACTATGTGAGTAGGTACTACATTTAAAAAAGAACGTACTTCTCGACCGTTAAAAAAGTACGTTCTATATAGTATGAATACGTGTAGTATGAATGAGTTCGGACGTACTACATGCGCCATGTTGTTATTGTCACGTGACATACCCTGTCATAACAGCGCGAAAATTTAAAGAGCCCATTCCACTGACTGCACCACCGCTGCGCTATGTTTTTAGCTCTGCTTTCGGTTTTCATCGGCGTTTTTCATCAGGCATTTAGCTCATTCAGTTCGGTAATAATGATAAAAGTGTCATTTTGCAGCCAAATCAGAAAATTGTACCCGTGATTTATATTATTTAAACGTTTAACAAGTCATTTGTTTACTTATATGATGTTAAACAAACACAATTTAACCACAAATAAATAAAAAGTGTTTTATATAGTACTTACACTGAAAACTCCGCGTCTCCGCCTTCCGCCATTTTCAAATATAACGACAACTCCTCTCCCGTGGCATCATGGGATAGTAAAGTGTCTATCGTATGCGCACTTCAGAATCTCTCGGAAGTAGTAGGCCATCCGGGTACCTTCTGCGCCTACTGTTTTTCTGAATTCTATGATTTCGGACATACTACTCGGCTCTGCGTACTGTTTTTCGCATACTAAATAGTATGGAAGTATGCGGTTTCGGATGCAGCCTAGGATTCGGCTTTTGCGTTCTAACAGTCGCCAGTTATCATGTTTCAGTGTGGCGAGCGGCGACGAGTGAGGGCCGCTGAGAGACGGCACAAGGCCGGTGGCGTGATTACCGATGAACGACACCTGTGAGATGCACCA